>OZ014467.1:8998327-9047423 GCA_963966035.1 Acleris laterana | reverse complement strand
TGTGCTTTACGACCCTTTCATTTTATGTGCGAGCCCTTCGGTCTCAAAATCTTTCCGCTTTTACCGAGTTTTCTAACTGCTCTAATGAACAATGATCGTTCCAGTGCGCGCTGCTGCTGTGCTTCGAGACGGAGGACACGATCGCGGCGCGCGAGCTGCGCGCGCGCCTGCAGCTGGCCGGCGACGCCTGGGTGCGCCAGCTGCGGCCGCTGCTCGACGCCGGCCTGCTGCTGGCAGAGGTTGGCACTGCATTCACTATAGTGCCCGGCCGTTATAAAGTCAATCCTGACACCTGTCATTCCAGTACAAATTATAACCTCAAACCCAAGAATAGGTTATAAATCGTACTGTGATGACAGATGTCAGGATTGACTTCGTAACGGCCGGGTACTATACATCATTGCAGGCGCGGGAGCAACTGTTAACTCTATCACTTGTGCTAGATTTATTCAAGAGTTATACGGGAAAGGGCTTCAAAGTTTTCAATTTGGTGTTTTGTAATCCTGGACGATTGAAGTGCAACCGAGCCGAAGGCGAGACCTCGCTCTTGATGAGTCCAGACATCTATTATTTCGACCGAGAGGCTTATGTGTAGTTCTTATGTACTTTGAGGTAAGGTCGTGAAGGGCTCCACTCCCTCTGAAGCGGAGACTGGCGTGGCGCGAACCATCAATATTCATCTTGGTTGCACTTAGTTTTAATTACTTAATGTTTCCATCGTCCAGGGAGACGTGGAGAACGAAGCTCCGGGCGAGTCAGAGGCCGGCACGAGCGCCGCGGAGGTCGAGCTGGAGACCGAGGAGGCTGGGGAGGCCGAGGAGGGCGGCCCCCCGCGCCCCGCGCGCGGCGAGGGCATGCTGGCGCTCAACCTGGCGCTCAGCTCCAAGCGCACCAAGATCCGGCTCACCACCGCCGCCACGCACCAAGGTCAGCGCACTCACATACACTCATCACCTCATCTTTGTCATCATAAAAGATTATTTACATATATGAGAATGAACGATGGTCCCAAAATGCTTCCCTGAGGTACGCCGTAATATACGTTACTGATTTGTGTGTCCTTTCTAATTCGGATCGCATCCTTGTCTTAAATTCTATAAAGGGCGTTGCCTACTGATAACCAGATTGCATACATATACTATATTCAGATAGTGTCATGCCCTACTATGATTGAGAAAGAGTGATCGCCCTGAATGCTTCCTTGAGATACACCTCAGTACACTGACGTACATGTGTCGTCCTGCAGCGGCGACGGCGGGCACCCCGGGCGCGGCGCCGGCGGACGGCGGCGAGGTGACGCACTGCGACGACGACCGCAAGATGTACCTGCAGGCCGCGCTCGTGCGCATCATGAAGCAGCGCAAGGTACGTGCCTCCGACAACAGAGGCATTGCCTTGAAGGGATCGAATCTCGTATCCCTGGCATATTTCCGATATCAATATAATTATTGCATACAAACCAATACAGATATTTCATGTTCCTATGAAACTTATGTATGGTATGGTGGGGGTCTACGGATCCCCTTGACTGCCATACATATCGTTGGTCATAATGTATTGTTAGTCATACTTTTTTTTGCCATAACTTCTTTCAGGCTGAAGTTACAGTTTTTGATAAACGTTCATCGTGTAGATTAGTTAGGTTAGGTTAGGTTACATACATTAAATCACGCCTGTTTCCCAGAGGGGTAGGCAGAGACCACTTCTTTCCACTTGCTACGATCTTGGCAAATTTCTTTCGCTTCTTCCACATTCATACATCGATCGGTAGGTTAGTTTTATAAAAATCCTGAAAAAATAACCGTGTCCTGAGAAAAGTGCATTATGACTTGCGAAAATTATGACTTGAAACACATTATGACTAAAAATAATTATGGCAGTCAATAGAGACCCGGGGGTCTAATATGGTCCCTTCGTAGCTTGTGGTCTCTATGGAGCCTGTTATGGTCCCGTTCAAGCTGGTGCCGCCCCCAGGTCCTGCGGCACCACGAGCTGGTGGCGGAGGCGGCGGCGCAGGCGCGCGGCAGCTTCGCGCCCTCGGTCGGCATGATCAAGAAGTGCATCGAGGCGCTCATCGACAAGCAGTACCTGGAGCGCGCGCCCGGCCGGCTCGACACCTACAGCTACCTCGCCTAAGACCAACTCACCGCCACGTAACCTAGGTATTATTTATAACAACTCTTATACGTGTTGGGTACCGTTAATAACCACTTCACACTTATTGGGTACTAATAATTATAACTTCACACTTATTGGGTACTAATAATTATAACTACACACGAATTGGGAACTGATAATTACCACTTCACGCTTATTGGGTACTATCAATGACCACTGCGCACGTGTTGGGTACCATAAATAACCACTGAACATGTGTTCGTCTTTAAAAATGAGATCCCGATCCCGATACAATTATGTAACAAAAAATAACAGCGAATTAATAAATAATCTTTTTTTTTTGAGTATGATTGTGTGACAGTAATCGCGTTCTCGAAAAGTTTTGAGGATATTTTAGGTCAAGTTCCAACCCGAGCGAAACCCGGGCACTTTTAATGAACACGAGTGTTATTTCGCAGGTACCCGCCCCCCGCCCCCCGCCCCCCCGCTCGGGCCGGCGCGGGGCCGGCGCCCGACCGAGAACACCACCACGCGACGGAGCCTCCTGGGCGTACAGTCGACCAAAGTGACTGTCAGTTTTGACACAACTTTATATGAATCATAACAAATGTCGAGATAGTCAACCCTTGAAATTGTCTGACGCACGTGTTGTTTTTTTTGATGTGTATAGGATATTCAACTTTAAGCGGGGACACGACATGTTTGACCGACTGTACCGGGACTGGTCCCACCAAGCTATCTCACTGACGTGGTCATCACGAATCGGAAATTCGGCAAGATATTTACCTAATCTTGTTCAGTTGTATGGAGGCGGACTCAATTTTAATTTATTAATAAAAAACCCGGGATTTTTAAATAAAGAAAGTGCGCCAGCGTGAAATCATAATTAAGTATGAACATTAACCATTTAAAGATATTTTTATTGTATAGATTTACCAAATGTTATTTAATTTACCGGCAGTTCGTGGTTTGTGGAGCAAATTGACGGAACGTTTGATCCTGCATCTAAAATAATTAATGTAAACGTTTTGGAAAATCCCGGAATCCCGGAACTTATTATGAAAATAATATTTTTAAGAAAAGTTTTCCAACTTTGGGTAAATATCCCGAATTTCCGATCCCTGGTGATCGCGAAGCCCTGACGTGTCTGGAGGGCCGGTTGGTCGACTGCTAGAGAATGCCTTAAGTTGTACTTGTTTTTTATTGTCAATGAAGTTTATATAAATAAATTATTGTCATAAATATTTATTACATCTAGCCGTAGAACGAGCGAGTCAGGTGCGACGACGAGCGAAGCGCGCGGCGCTTGGTGGTCTCTTGACCGACTGAATTATGAGATGTGTCGGGACTAACAGTAAAATAAGTTTTTTCTAAACAAAACATTTTGTTATCTCCATTCAAATTACATAACCTCGCAGAAATTCAACTCAATGCGGCGGTTACAATTAGGTCAATTGTCTTCCTAGATTTGTGTTTTGAGTTTTGATTGACAACTGTCAAAATACGCACCTTCGGTAGAACAAAGGGCACAATCTACTATATGGTTATAGGGGCAATTGTGCCCTTGTCCTACCGAACGTGCGATATATTGACAGGTCCAACAGACGAGAAGCTAACAAAAATAAACGCATGTTAAAATATACATCTCTAAATGATTTCGATAGCTTGGTGCTACCCTGGCTTCAAGGTACCTAAAGTACCCTACAGGTGTTACTGCGACCTTAATTCTCCCCCCCCTACCATTCCTCCCCCCCCCCTCCGAGCTACTTATCCGGACAACCCGCGAAGCACTCGAAGGCGGCGCGCGGCTGCGGCGAGCGGACCAACAAACATGTAAACTTTGTGTTTGTTATAATAAATAAATAAATAAATAATAATAATAAGACGATCCTGAGGCTGAAAATTTCCGTACAAAATGCGGTGACGTTTCTCTCCGCTTAAACCTAATCCGATTGCTATGATTTTTGAATCTGTAGTAGGTATATATTAAGTAAATGTAGGTCTGTACGATTTATATTACATAGAACTAGCTGGCCGCGCTCGCCGCGCCCAGGTGTTTTTTTTTCATATTTTACTTCTTATTGATCGATTTGACCTCCTGAATAAACACAAAATTTCATAAGAATCGATCGAGCTATTTCGCAGGAGTTCTGTTACCAACACTGTGGCGCGAGAACTTTATAATATACAGTGTGTAAATGGTATACGGGCGTTCCTTTTAACTGTGGTTAGTATAACCCCTACTGAGCACATTTAGGCAGCTTTTGTTAAAATTAAATTTAAAAAAAAACCATACAAAATAATTTAACACGCAATGTATAACGAAAAATGCAATTAATTAAACATTACGTACTTACCTGACAGACGGACTTCGATGTACATTGCGGGTCGATAGTATGTTCAAAAATTAATAACGGTGTATACGTTAGCGTAATCAAAATAATTATTTCTGTTAATGATTAGTAGAGTCTTAATCTATGTCCAGTTTTATTAAACGCCCGTATACCATTTACACACTGTATATTTCAAACTTTTATACTAGATTTAATAAACGGTAATGTACAAACGTAGGTGTTCATAATACCTTCAACATTCAAAAAATCTCGCCGGGGTGTCGACGGTTTTTTTTAATTATTATTTATTAGCTCTTAAAATTCTGAGTTTTGAAACGTTTTCCTGCTCAACTACGCGTGATATTTTTCATTTTAAATTTGTTGTTTTATACAATGTGACTGTATGTGTACCTTTTTATCTTTTCTTAAGGGGTGAGAAACGTTACCTCCCGGATCTATATTTGAATGGAAAATGTTGACAGCTACGCGATTTGAAGTGCACTTTCACGGGTTTTTTTAATAAACAATACTGTCTTGCTCTAATTTGGTGTTATAGAAAGAGACGACGGTTCTGCTGATGGACAATTATTGTTAAAAAAACCCAACGCTAAGGTACACTTACCTTTAGAGAGAGATATGAAATATGAGCCGAGCCGCCGCCCGAGCCGGGGCGAGAGTGAGTTACGCTGAATTAACGAACCGATCTTGATGACCTTTTGAACGCCTTACGTCAAAACTGTCACTCGCACACCGAAAATGTTTGCTATGGCTAGCAAATTGCAACTTAATTGACACGAAACAAAGTCTCTTTTAACCTTGAACTTGTGTCGGCTGTAGCCGTCGTGGCGTCAATGACACGACTTTCCCTTGACGGCCAGAGCCGTCTGAAGTATTCACAAGGTCAAGATCTCCGCCTCCACACGCGAAGACGACTGTTTTACAGTCGTGAGACGGGCATCGCAGGATCGGTTGGTTCCGGGCGAGACGCCGCAGCCGCCGCCGCGCGCAGCGACTATAGTCCATACTTTTAGGTATATAAAAAAATGTAAACACAACTACGACGTGATATAGTTCGTCAGCCAATAGAAGCAGAACACTGATACGTCAAAGTGCAATAAAACAGTTTTGATTGCCTGTTTAACAATGTTACGTGGTTTGGATTGTTTACATTTTATTAAATACCTAAAAGTATAGACTATAATTAAGACATATTATACGATAGAGGCGTTTATAATGTTAATAATGAGAAATAAATGTATGAAGGAATATAGTTGTTTTATTTTAGTTGGTTCCCGTGGGATGCCCCGGCTGACTCGCGACAGTAATCGGGAAAAGCTATCGAAACGAGAGTTTGGCGCAGGGACTACAACTTCTACAGGGTAGTGATTCTGTAAACAAACGCCGGTCGTGCGGACTGTCGAGTGAAACCAAGCGGCGAGATTAAGTAGTCCCGTCAGTGCGAACAAAACACATTGTAGCGCGTGCATTTTCGTATACGTGCATATACGTTCGGCCCATCGTGCTGCTAAATTGAAAATGCACGCGCTACAATGTGTTTTGTTCGCACTGACGGGACTACTTAATCTCGCCGCTTGGTTTCACTCGACAGTCCGCACGACCGGCGTTGTTAACAGAATCACTACCCAGCACCAAATATTACAAAGCAGAATACTTACATATGACTTTTTTGTCCGTCTATCGGTCTGTTCGTCTCAGTCTGTCAAGTCCCTGTTCTTTTTACAAAGCTGAAGTAGTTAAAGTTATCGAGATTATATTTATATTATATTATATTATTAGGAATATTTCGTAGTATTTAGTGGTCCAACCAAAGCCCTATCATTAGAAATTGTGCAGTAAAAAACAAAGGGTACCACTTACCGAAAACAAAACGTGTATCATTTGAAAGCTCTTGCATTAAAAAAATAAACGTACCTACAGTAAAATGTGCCTACTTTGCCCCCCCCTGGGTATTCTATCGCTTTCATTCACATCGTGGCTGGATGTGTACATCAATTATTTTCAGCAATTCTGTCATCGACTTGACTTATAATGTAACAAACGAAATAGTCACTATGGAGCATAGTTACCCATAAACGAGCAAAGTAGCATTTACGGTAAGTTTTTAGATTTTGACCTGACTGAAGTGGTGCTTACTGCTAACAATATTTGCAATTATCACTTCTTATAATGTTATAATATAACAGATTATTTTAAGATTAACACTTACAAGAAAAAAAATATTTTTGACTTAATAGTTCTTTACAATCATAGCTTATAGAAGGCGGGATTTTTGTTTCCTTTAATACTATGTATTATTTTTGAGATACTACATACTTTTTATTGATAACTAGCTGTTCCCGTGCCCACTCTGTTGGGCAATCAAGTTGTTTTTGGTTTTGGACGCTCACAAATAACGTGGCTTTCTATTGGTAAAAGAATTTTCATAATCGGTTCAGTACATCCAGAGATTACCCCTTACGTCACCAACTTGGACATTACGCACCGCCACATAAATACCTATCTATTAGGTTTTTTTCATCATTTTGAATGATCATTTAGGACTTATAAAGAGTGCTTTTTGTTAGACTCGTTAATTAAGTGTTAAGTAACAATTAAAACACGTGAAACCGAGAAACAATAACATACAATTGTAATTCTAGACATATCCGCGTTTCTTGAATCCGCCATTTTGCAATAAACAGCTGTTAATCACAAATGCAGTAATGCACGTGAGGCAACCTGCAGTTTTGTTAATACTTAGTTATATCACGAGGCGGGCCGCGCGTGTCGCGCGGCGGCGAACTATTGAAACTATAGACTTATCGAAACTACTTTGATTGCAGTTCGCGATTCGTTTGGAAATATTTTCTACATTCAATTGCTTTTCGCTTTCATACTTAATTCCGCGATGTCCAGTAAGATAACCTGGTAGGATCCCCCACCTACAACATTAATAGGTAGAGTAGGGGATCCTACCAGGGTGATCTAGTGGACATCGCGCCAAATTCGAGTACCTACTAGCTACTCGTGTAACATGGATCCGTCTGCATCCGGGTCAAGGTCTGGAGATCATGTCACTATTTAACCACAAGAGCTCCTAAATATTTTGAAATAGATTTACAAAATCGTATTTTCCGTTTTTTGGTTAATTACATTCAATAACCTACCTAATCAAGTTGTGTGGTACTCGTAACTAGTGCCCTAGAGCGGGTGCGCCGGCGCCGGCGCGTCTGCGCGCGCGGCACGTACCGGCGCTTGCGCAAGTAATCCGGCGCGCACACTGACCGTCGCTACGACACCTAGGTACTTATATTAATCCGCGTTGAATTATTTCGCTTATTTATGATTCCGCATATATTTTCCCTCGCTTTACTTCGGTTTATGTGTTTTCTGTAACACCCGTACATAAAACAGAGTTTATTATACATATCTATTAAAACCTATTAAAAACTATCTATTCAAAATAACTGCATAAAAATCCGTTGCGTAGTTTTAAAGATCTAAGCATACATAGGGAAAGACAGACAGACAGCGGGAAGCGACTTTGTTTTATAGGTACTATGTAGTGATTGTAAATTCGCTTTGGTAATTCGTACATGGCAGTTTTAACTCGAAATTAAATAGACAAGGTACTAAAATGTTTACATATTTGTAAACTCGAACACCTGTACCATAGTAATCCACACAAAGCAACAAATCCGTCCTCTTCGTATTCCTCCGCTCCGATTCCGACCCAGCGCAGGTTTAATCTACCTACCAATAAGTAAAACCTATAGTTAATTAGTGTTTATAACTAAAGCAGCAAGTTAATCATGAGTAAAGAAAAAGTAACCTCAAAAAGTACTTATTTTTTATATATTTAGGGTCCTACGCTTATTTATTTATTTTCAAATATTTTAAATGGATTGTCGTCCGAAATATATAATCGAGTCTGTCGTAACCCTCGCCGTTGTAAGCGCATCACGAAAGCAGCTTTCCTCTGCTGAAGGATGCACTGGTGCTAAGGTATTCACTTCAGAACAGTGAACTATAAATGTATAGCATTAAAGCACGTATCACGAGACTGCATAAGTGGCAGAGAAACTGGTATGGTTTCGTCCGCTCTTCAAGTTAGTTATAGTTAATGAATAAAACAAAAAACTAAGAGTAAATGTCCCCAGCCAGTGAATCTCGCCCTTACAAACTGCACTTGTGGCTTGACATTGCATAAAAAAAAATTGCAACTACGAATTCCTAGAACTCTACGTGCCCTAGAAATACACGTGCGAAGCTCCCTTATCGCTTACAACTGAAAATGACCTCTATTTATCTATTAAACTAAGTTGGAAATACCGGAGCAGCAGCTCGGTAGTATCTGTCAAACAATTGTGACCCTTGTGCGACTGTGATAAGGCCCAGGTGGTGGTGAGGCAACTGCGATAAGGGGCAGGTTATAGTGCGACCACGGCGAGGACGAAGATATTCCCAACGAAGGCACCATGAAGGCTGTAGCGATCATCTGTGCGTTCCTGGCGGCTCTGCAGGTATGTCCCTTCAGTTTGATAAGTCCCCATGGGTCTCTATTGACTGCCATAATTATTTTTAGTCATAATGTGTTTTAAGTCATAATTTACGCAAGTCATAATGCATTTTTCTCAGGACACGGTTATTTTTTCAGGATTTTTATAAAACTAACCTAACCTAACCTAACTAATCTACACGATAAACTTTTATTAAAAACTGTAACTTCACCCTGAAATAAGTTATGACAAAAAAATGTATGACTAACAATACATTATGACCAACGATATGTATGGCAGTCAAAGGGATCCGGTCCCCACAGAAAGTCGTCAAGCAAGACCTCCCCTGTATTAAGCAGCTTTTGTGAAAAACATTGGATCATATTGCCAATAATATATCCGAACAGCGCCCTTTTTCTTATTCAAACTCTTTTTCCGACCTTTACCTACTTTCAAGACCAATCAAAATTAATTTGTTACATCAGCATTTTTCCGACGGAACTCTTATTTCTGGGTTCTTTGGCCCTTCGGGCATGCTGCTAGCTTAACATAACCTAAACCTAGTTAACTACGTATTTCAACTCAATTACAAGAGGTAAAATTTGAGGGTTAGGTATTCCCAGTTGTCCACACCCTTTTGTCCACACTGTGGTCAACTGTGTTTGCTTAATATCTACTAAAGTACATTAATAACAACTAACACAGTTAAGTCTAGGGTGTGGACAACTGGGAACAGGGCCGGATCTATCATTATAGCTTTTTGGGCTTCAGCTCAGTGCCCCGTGGATTCAAGGCGCCCCCAACTAAGTCAAGTCAAAGTCAAAAATAGACGATAGACGAATGCGATAAACCCCCCTTATTAGTATATGCCCCTAAGTACTTAGTATTATTCTAACCTCACGGTCCGGCCCTGACTGGTTATTATTCCCGGTTGTCCCCAGTGTGAACAAAGGGGCGTGACAACTGGGAATAGCCCAATTTGAGACTGAAAAATCCTAATTGAAAATTTAAGCGTCTGGAAAATAATAAGATTGGGAAAAAAAGCCAATTCAAAATTCATGTCAGAGATTCGTGTTTCTAACGTCTAACGATAGACTCGTGTTTATTTCTCTTCGGGTCTTGGGGTATATTCCTGGAAACTTTAAAAAAATTGTGTTCCTTTTAAGACTACGCCGAGCGTACGCCGGATGTCCAGTGGCGCCCTCATTACTATTATTGTGTTTTCTAATTAACTAAAGAATTTCCTTGGAATCAAACGAAATGTTTTTGTAGTGCAAGTAAAAACACAATTTATGGGATTCGTAACAAACTACATACATACATAAACTCACGCCTTTATTCCCAGAGTGGGGTAGGCAGAGCTACAGAATTACCAACAACTCAAAAAATTTGTTAATAATTCTGTAACCACATTTTGCACTTTTAGGCTAAAATGTCGTAACAAACTTTAATAACAATTACCCTTTGAGTAGTCAGCTTAACGGGAAAAGGTGGCCACTTTTTTCCGTTAAGTTAATTACACGAAGGTGAATTGTTATTAAACTATATGATATACCCTATAAGTTGTGTTTTCATTTGTAGTACAAAAACATTTCGTCCAATTTCAAGAAAATACTTCAGTTTATTAGAAAACACAATAATAGATTACTCATTAGAGGGCGCCACTGGACATCCGGCGTACGCTCGGCGCAGTCTTAAGCTCCGGTACAGACTCAGGGACATCACATCACACGTCGACAGCGAATCACATTTTTGTTTTATTATGAGAACTTTGTTTAAAAACACTCGACATTCCTACACGAGCCCGGTTCAGAGCTTATTCAGTTATTCTTATTCAGAGTTCAGACTTTTATGGATCTTAGCAAAGAACACAAAATTTGCTTTGATTTCGTTTCAGACAAACACACACACACACGCAATTTTTATATTTCCCCCAAACCAAAAAATACTTGGGCTTGGGAACTTTAAGCCAACGAGAAAAAATCGTTTGTTTCCATTGTTCATGTTGAACCCTTGCTCCGCAGCTGGTGGAGTGCGACTGCGGCTGCAGCTGCGCGAAGCCCCCCAACGTGTACTACCTGCCCGCCCCCGCCCCACCCCCCTGCCAGTGCCCCGCGCCGCTCTACCTGCCTCCCCCTTGCCCGGCCCCCGCGCCGCTCTACCTGCCTCCCCCTTGCCCGGCCCCCGCACCAGTCTACCTGCCTCCCCCTTGCCCGGCCCCCGCACCAGTCTACCTGCCTCCCCCTTGCCCGGCCCCCGCACCAGTCTACCTCCCTGCGCCTTGCCCAGCCCCGGCACCCGTGTACCTTCCCCCCCCTTGCCCTGCACCGTCACCAGTGTACCTGTCTCCCCCTTGCCCCGCACCGGCACCCTTATACCTACCCGCACCGTGCCCGGCCCCGGCGCCGATCTACGCGTGTCCCCCCCCGTGTGCGCCTCTGTACCCCCCTCCCTGCGCTGAACCCATCATCACGTTCCTGCCCCCCCTCAACCCGCCATGCGGGTGCGCCCCCCTGCCGCCCCCTTGCGCCTGCGGTGCGTACGCACCTCCCTGCTCTCCGTACTATTGTTAACGTTTTGATACGAGGGTGGATTGAAAAGTTCTGAGCCTGGTAAAAAAAAATAAAGGGCTCACGT
Source organism: Acleris laterana (assembly GCA_963966035.1). Lineage (NCBI taxonomy): Eukaryota > Metazoa > Arthropoda > Insecta > Lepidoptera > Tortricidae > Acleris > Acleris laterana. Next base: position 9,035,836 of record OZ014467.1, on the reverse strand, counting down.
TTTATAACAATTTTATTTTTCGACATAGTCTTCATGAAGGGCACCGAGTCCACCTCGCCTCCAACTTCATTATTCTATCAAAAAAAAGAAAATCGGACTCCGAACACGTTTGACATTATCTGTGGTAAGTCACAGACAATGATGTAGTCTGTCGCTAATTTATAAATACTGATTATAAACTGTGTGATTCCAACATATGATCTTTTGTCTGATTTTATTTCATTTCCTCGCAATTGTGACGAAAAACATAGTATGTTACACGGGTGGTAAAGGAAATACAAAGCTAGTCATTAAAGACTCTCGTTTGTAATTCTTTCTTTACCACCCTTAATACACAATGTACTAGAGTCTACTGCTTCTTGTACCTCCATATTTGTCGAAAATCTTTGTCCTCCCAAGTGTTTTTCGAGGTTTGGGAAGAGACGATAATCGGAAGGAGCTAGATCCGGCGAGTAAGGGGGATGCGGCATAACTTCAAATCCACAATCATGTATTAGTGCCATTGATTTGCCATTGATTTTGAATAAATAACAAAAAATATAAAAATAACTTTTATTTCCCAGTATAACCACTAAAGAATTTTAACTAACCTAACCAGAAAATGCATTTAATTTTTGATATTCGATAAATGGACGAGCACCATCCAACAAACGACACTTGCATGCGTGGTGTGTGCGCGGTGCGCGAGCAGGCGCTCGGGGCGAATGAATAAAACGAATGCATAAAGATAATAACATGTATTTAAATTCGTTGATACAATTTAACAAGTGCTAAAGTGTAAAACTAACGGGCCAGGCCTGCGACACACCACTCGACCCTCATCACCGTCGCCGTCATCATCGTCATCATCGTCGTCATATCAGCCTATACCATATTTAGACATTTGATTTAACCCTTAACCAAGGTAAGGGATTCATGTTTCCCTCATAAAATACATACACATACATACATACATAAGCTCACGCCTTTATTCCCAGAGTGGGGTAGGCAGAGCTGCAGAATTTCCAACAACTATAAAAACCTGCTGACAATTCTGTAACCACATTTTGCACACTTAGGCGAAGATGTTTACCAGTGTATTAGTGACAGGTTGCAAGCCCATAAAATATACTCAATAGTACCCACTTGTACGGCGAGGCTGGAACTCAACTGTCAGCCTGGGTAAGGGTTAAACGGCAAAGTCTGTATTTGTCTTTTTGTACGCTTAACTAGCTACGCAATATATTCTACCATCACTTATTCTCATGTGTTTAGTTCCTTAAATGAATGTAAAAAAAACACCACGAGATTATTAGCCAATAAAAGCCGAGATAATACTTTATGCCAGCGCCACACGCTTGGCGTTTGCCGCAAACTCTGCAGGACGCAGCTATACATTGGAATGAGATGGAATTACAACGTGCTCACGGCGTGTGGCGCCGGCATTAGAGCTCTATAAAACAGTTCTTATAGGCTGTTTGACAGGTCTAAACAAATGAAGAATAGATAATTTATTTCCGAAGGTTCACGTGTATACATAGAACGCGTGATAACGCGTCCGCGCGGAGCCGGTCCTTAAATAAAATTAGATAACATCAGTGTTGATACGCGAGAATGGCCCCCGCGGCACGCGCGTAGTGACCCCTTGCCCGGGGCAAAGGGGCAACGCTGCGTACCGCCAACTATTATACACAAAAAAAAAACAAAGGGCAAATAGACGAGCAGCGCGTTCTACTTTAACCATGAAACAGGCAATGAACATGGGGCCAACTCACGAAGGTCACTTTGGCAACTTGCCCCTGACAGGGGCAAAGCCACGCGCCGCTGACTATTTCCCAATTTAATAAAAAAATACTTATAAATAATTCAATACGTAAAGACAAGTTTTAAGAATACTTGACTATGTCGAAATGTTGCCTTGAGCGAATTTAATATTCACTGGGACCAATTATATCTTTACGGAATAACAAATTGCAAACCTTGCTCACGTCATGTGTCTGTAAATACAGTCAAAGACTTAATTTTGTGACGCACCTTAGGTCCAAAGTCAATGACATTCTACAACAATTTATTTATTTATTTAATGGCGTCTACATAATAACGTAATTTTGCCAATGTCAAGTATATATAAGCAACGTTGTACGGTGAATCCTGTCCTGTCGTCAAAGTCTTCCAGTCATAGTCGTTATGACCCTTGAAGATGGCGAGCAACCACTTCAATGGCTTGGTGTGATCTTGACCGCTAACTCATTTGGAACCATATTTTGACTGTTATTTTATTCAATGCAAGTTCTTCATCAATGTTACAAGTTGTCCCACAAAACTGCCCCGGATTAGCGAACCAACATCAACGATTAAGTAATTTACAAAATAATATTTAATCGGACAGATGTTTTCAGAATGACAGGCAGCCGTAGACCCCTAGAATAAGGTTAAGTTTCTATCAGTTACAAATGACTTAGCATCTCTAATTAATGACATTGACAAGTTGTAGCTTTTTTTTTTAATGAGTCACTATTTGACGTTCGTGACCGTACGTAAGTCTTCACTGCGTCTATCCAATTTAACCTCGAGAGGCCCACGTCAAATTTCGTTAGTTTGAAAAATAATCTTGTGTCAGTCAACTAAATTTAGGACGTGGGCCTCACGAGGTTAAGACACTCACTTGAGCCATGTTTTGTTTTTTGTTATAAAAATACTTTTTTTTCACCTAGCAACATTAAGAGATAATCAAGACAAACCAAAACCTGTACCAAGGTTCAATTCCAATCGTAAAATCACTATCGACTACCGACTTAATAATAACCAGATACCAATTACAACAAGAATAAAAAATCGCGAAATGAGATACCACAGTTTGAGATTTTAGTTATAACTCGAGTTCATTGCACTGAATCGTTTAATTGTATTTTTTTTAATACATGTCTTCGGTGTCAAGGCTGTCGAAGCGCCTTGCAAGCGATTGATAAATGTCGGTTATTGTTCATCAAACCATTGCATAAAACGAGATAGCAAATTGCGTCGACTGCGTACGTGCCTGTGAGCATGTACATGCGAGTAAAGTCGCAGGACGTAGCGCTCGTCCCTGTTGGACGTTAAGACTGCGCCGAGCAAACGCCGAGCGTCCAGTGGCGCCCTCATTACTTTTATTGGGTTTTCTAATTAACTAAAGAATTTCCTTGGAACCAAACAAAATGTGTTTGTAGCGCAAGTATAAACGCAATTTATGGGATACGTAACAAACTTTAATAACAATTACCCTTTGAGTAGTCAGCTTAACGGGAAAAGGTGGCCACTTGGTTGTTAATAACTCGAAGGTGAATTGTTATTAAAGTTTGTTACGTATCCCATAAATTGTGTTTATACTTGCGCTACAAACACATTTTGTTTGGTTCCAAGGAAATTCTTTAGTTAATTAGAAAACCCAATAAAAGTAATGAGGGCGCCACTGTACATCCGGCGTACGCTCGGCGCAGTCTTAACAGCATTGAAAGAGACTTGAAAAGTGACGAAACATTTCATTCCGCGACTGAACAAATAGAGTAGGTTTCGTTACGGTCAACTTCGTAAGTGTACTGATACTTATGAAAAAAAAATTGCGCTGTCTCGCCAAGAAACTGCGTAAGCAGTTTGGCGAGTAACTTATACATTTATTTAATTGTATACATGTCTTTGAAAAATAAATTTAAATTAAATTAAATTATATTTAGATCTCAAAACTACTTTGTATTAAATGTAAATACGTGATATTTTTCGAATATGACTAAAATTTATAACACCTTTATCCCAAAACGTCTTCAGTTGAATCCAAAATGACCTGATCGCGCCTGAAATTTGATCGCAGGTTGATTTTCTTTGTTTCACGATTGCTTCAATACCCAGTCATTATCTATTTATTTTACATTTTGAGGCAGACATTTTGCCTCCTTTTGGGAATCAGACGTTTTGGATTAGTCATTATGGAATTTCGGGTATTTTAAAAATGTTTTTTTTAAATTTAGGGGTTATGGGATTAAGTCTATTTGAGATTTACACCAATTAAAGAATAAAGCATTACGAAACCTACTCTACAAATAGTCGACAGGAACAACTAACAACTGATACGAAGTCTCACACAGTTTTTTAGCTCACGTTCGCCGGAGACATGTAAAAATTAAAAATAACATTAACAATGTAAAAAGATTACTTTAACCCGACTAGAGGCAGTTTGTGACTAGATTTAAGGCAGGTTGTGACCACGGTTAAAACTTTGTGATTTTTACATACAATTTATATATATTCAAAACAACTCATACATTATAGATCTGTATTATTTACAATATTAAGCACTAAGTCAACAATATAACTTCAGCATTATTGTGAGATTCTAACTTAAACTACATTTTTAGTAAAAAATTGACTTCAAATTGAGGTAATTTTGGTTTAAATGTAATATTTTATTATTTCAAAATGCAATTCTAATACTGTTTTTTCTTGACTAAGTCAAGCTAGGCGGGTAGTGAATGTTGTGATTTTACAACTTTCTCCAAAACGTTATATTTGGAGAAAGTACTTTTTAAGATTCTTAATGCCTATTAAATCCACCACAGACATACCTCCAGTGAGTCACGGCCTAAATGAACCAAACCGTGGCATCCCTCACGCCCCCCCACCCCCTCATTGAGAAATACTTCATAAACTTACATCTACTTTGGCCAAATTATTGCACAATTTAACCTAAAACTATGATCTAAAAACATGGCAAAATTATGACACTATTTTTCAAGGCACCAATCATTAAAAACACGTCCCAAAATTACAATAGTTTAGAAAACGGGACAACAAGGCACGCATCCAAACTAAAAGAACATCCCGTAAAAATCATTCAAAATACGATTTGTAAATTCAATGCAACAAGGATTTCTTTTTCAGATGCAACCTCACAAACAAAATAAACTTACTCTTTGTAACAAAAGAGAAGCCATACAATTTGTGCAAACAAACAAAAATGAAAAACTAATCTTTCCCGAAAAAAAACGAGCTTTCTACACACTCTTTACAATCTTCCCCCATAACTCTCACTTGCCCCGCCTCAAAACCATGCCCCGTCACTCCTCACCCCACCCTTAGAGATAGGCAAAATCCTAAATACCCAAAACTCGGTGTTTATAGCGTATATACCCTACTAACACCCGATTATTTTTTTATAAATTTGTAGTTACATTGGGTATTTACCCCTGCCCATCTTTTTCCCTTGCCCCTGGCTACCCCGGGGGCCAGTTCATCTGGCGGCCGCCCAGCACGTGCAGGTGCAGGTGGTAGACGCTCTGCGCGCCGGCGCGCCCGTTGTTGACCACGAGGCGCCAGCCGGCCGGCGCGCGGGGCGCGGCCAGCGCGCGCGCCACCGACATCAGGTGCCCGAGCAGCTGGGGAAACGGAACAAAAAACAATATTCAACCCGGGGCAATGCCGAAAAACTCCGATTTTTTTGGACAGAAGACATGAAATTACTTTTCCTGGGTTGTCATGGTTGTATTATAATGGAAAATAAAGCTAGCAAGGCAAACAAAATGACGTCATTCCGACCACTAGTCCAAAGCGAGCGAGCAAACATTGATAATATCCGATACCCTTTTTTCTCTGTTAACAATAATTTAAAAAAAAAACATGCTTTTGAGACAATTTTTTACAAGCATGATTTTTTTCGGAACGTCCTTTAAAAAATGACTGTCTTCAATTCGGTAAATGAAGGATCATCCCGATGACAACCGTATTTCGTAATTTAATCACTTTACTCGGAAGCGCGACGTACACAACAGAAGTGATTAATCATTGACATCACGAAGCGTCATCGCAAGGTTAGTATCAATGTAATATTTATGAAAAGTCACAGAAGTAAGTGTAATACGTGTTTATACAAGCTGTCACTATGATCACCCTGATTGACTTGACTATAGTATCAAGTTGCACCAGTGCACTCGACTATTCACTTTCTGGAAGGGGCGGAGGCTGCATTGGGTTAACCGGTAAACAAAAAGTGGGGTAATAACACAAAAGATGCCATAGGGGCGAAGTGTATCCGTAAAGACCCCAACAATAAGATAAGATAAGCAAGGATCGCAAAAACGCCCGTCATTTTGAATACATAACCCTGTTCTGTGCAGCGGAGACTTCCTCATGATGTTAATAAAAAATATGATTAGGTATTTTATAGATTTATTATACCATCTATACTAATATTGTAAAGCTGAAGAGTTTGTCTGTTTGTTTGCTTGAACGCGCTTATCTCAAGTAATTCTTTCAGTGTTAGATAGCCCATTTATCGAGGAAGGCTATAGGCTATATATCATACTCACATAAGCCGAAGCGAAGCGAGGGCGGGTCGCTAGTAATTTATATAGGTATAATTTTACTGATGAATGACACCGAGATGGTTATGAAACAACACAAACACACACACTTACAAACAGTATAACAATGTCAACAATTAAATATGCCGCAACGTCGTCTTTAGACTGTGAACGAACTTTATCGAGTCATAAATGGGTTCTAAAATTCACGACATTATGGACTCGCAAGTGAAAAAAAAGAAACTTTTTTCTTTTTGATTGGCGAAAGTGTTTTTTTTTCCATAATGTCATTCATTAATGAAATTGTCGCTGAATACATATAAATAACGGTACAATAAATCTATAAAATACCTAACATTTTTTATGAACTTCATAAGGAAGTCTCTGCTGTACGGAACAGGGTTGTTTTCAAAATCGACGGGCGTTCCGATCCTTGAAGATAAGATAAGATAAGATCGAAGGATCGTCGAGGAGGTCCCTGCTCGTCGCCAACTCGCCCTCCGGCTCGTTTCACGTAACCGCTTCTAATTACCAGATAACGGCGGAATGCGGCGCTATCGCGGCTGATAACAGATAGCGCTGTTGACACACCATGTCCTTTCAGTTCTACTAACGGGAAGAGAATCATATCTGTCTGAGCAAACTGTTGAGAGGCCACATGCGGCCACGCAAGGCTCCTGCAGACCAAGTGTCCAAGACTGACTGACAGTCCAAGATATCTGTCTGAGCAAACTGTTGAGAGGCCACATGCGGCCACGCAAGGCTCCTGCAGACCAACTGTCAAAGACTGACTGACAGTCCGAGATATCTGTCTGAGCAAACTGTTGAGAGGCCACATGCGGCCACGCAAGGCTCCTGCAGACCAACTGTCCAAGACTGACTGACAGTCCTAGAGATCTGTTTGAGCCAACTGTTGAGAGGCCACAGCGGCCACGCAAGGCTCCTGCAGACCAAGTGTCCAAGACTGACTGACAGTCCAAGATATCTGTCTGAGCAAACTGTTGAGAGGCCACATGCGGCCACGCAAGGCTCCTGCAGACCAACTGTCCAAGACTGACTGACAGTCCAAGAGATCTGTCTGAGCAAACAGTTTAGAGGCCACAGCGGCCACGCAAGGCTCCTGCAGACCAACTGTCCAAGACTGACTGACAGTCCTAGAGATCTGTCTGAGCCAACTGTTGAGAGGCCACATGCGGCCACGCAAGGCTCCTGCAGACCAACTGTCCAAGACTGACTGACAGTCCAAGAGATCTGTCTGAGCAAACAGTTTAGAGGCCACAGCGGCCACGCAAGGCTCCTGCAGACCAACTGTCCAAGACTGACTGACAGTCCAAGAGATCTGTCTGAGCAAACAGTTTAGAGGCCACAGCGGCCACGCAAGGCTCCTGCAGACCAACTGTCCAAGACTGACTGACAGTCCTAGAGATCTGTCTGAGCCAACTGTTGAGAGGCCACATGCGGCCGCGCAAGGCTCCTGCAGACCAACTGTCCAAGACTGACTGACAGTCCTAGAGATCTGTCTGAGCCAACTGTTGAGAGGCCACATGCGCCACGCAAGGCTCCTGCAGACCAACTGTCAAAGACTGACTGACAGTGCAAGAGATCTGTCTGAGCCAACTGTTGAGAGACCACATGCGGCCGCGCAAGGCTCCTGCAGACCAACTGTCCAAGACTGACTGACAGTCCAAGAGATCTGTCTGAGCCAACTGTTGAGAGGCCACATGCGGCCACGCAAGGCTCCTGCAGACCAACTGTCCAAGACTGACTGACAGTCCAAGAGGGACACAGCTTTTGTTCTAGGAAACTAACTTGTAAACTTTAAACTTTATTGCACCATGAAAAAAAAGTACAATTGGCGGGCTTAATAGCTTAAGTTAAGGCATTTTGTACCAGTCAACCGACTAGCCTAACTGAAACAAGTCAAAGGTTGGTGTTAGAATGAGAGACGGGTACTTATTAATTTATCAAAACCCCTTTGAGCCAATGTATTATTTCAAGTAGAATTTACATCGAAAGGCATTTCACTCCTCATCACTCTGTTTTTGTAGTCCCAAGTCTAACCTAACCTGTGTAACGGATGTTAAGATATCCTGAAAACATTTTAGTTTCAGCAGAAAATAGCATTTGATTTTCGTCCCCTAAATCAAGTCTGATTTCCACTAATTTTTTTATATTTTTTATACGGTACCAACCCTTGACAAGTTTTTTTTACTTTATTTAACTTTCATTATTTGTTGTTATATCAGCCACACAATGAGTAAAAATTTAAAACATGTCTATTACAGTTCAAAGATTACATGTGAGGGACAGACAGAGCGGCTGAATTAATACCGTCCAGATGGCACCCTTTGGGAATGGAACCCTAATAAAAGGGGACAATCTTACACCTTCCCAATTAATATTTTTTAATTTATTTTTTATTTTTAGTGCAGCCCTAGGATATCCATAGAATGTTCCCTCCAAACTCAGTATTGAAGTGTGTTGACGCTGTGTGTTGTCTGCCCTGGCATACTGTCAATCGGTCATGGAGGGTTTTATTTATAGTATACATTGAACATTACCATTAGTTTAAGCACAAACTAGGCCAAACACAATTTCAAATTGAGTACCTCCTTATCAGTCTCTTCAGCATCTTGAAGTCTAGCAATTTTCCTCTTCGGAATCACGAGAAAATGCACCGGCGCTTGCGGAGAAATGTCATTGAAGGCGAGACACAGGTTGTCCTCGTAGATGATGTCCGCGGAGATCTCCCGCGACAGGATCTTGTCGAAGATGGTCGGGCCCGGCGCCGCGACGCGCTCCCGCGCCTGCGCCTTCTTCACCTCATCGCTGTACGGGCGCCGCACGGCGAACGCCGACCCGCGCGAGATATCGTAGATATTCGTCGGGTAGCTCCGTCGGCAACGGAGCTTCAAGTTCAAAGCACGTTGTAGCACTTTGTTGAACATTTTGAAATTTAGAAAGACATGGTGAAATTGAAGAAAAGCCAGGAAAATGCGTTTTAAATTTTATAGGTAGTTTGACGTTTGATTTGACGTCTGAGGAATTTCGCACAGGCGTTTTTCAAAGTAAACTAATATAAGTTGCATTGAATGACGTAGTAATGACGTTCGAAACAGAAATTACGAAGTCCTTGGCTAAATGACAGAAAATAAACGTCTCAAATTTAAACTTGAGTACTAAAACTCTTTTTAGGTACTTTTTCGCAGTTTTTAAATTAAAAACTTTGTAAAAAAATGCAATTAGTATATACTCAGGTTGTCACTCAAACGAAGACAAAGACGACTGACGTTAGTCACGTAGTATGTGGTTAAATACAAAAAAACGCTTCCGTATTTTCTTTTGACAGAACAATGTAGCCATTGAAATCATTAATTACCCATTATTAGGGTAAATGTGTAACTAAAATAAGTAAAAACAGTAATTACTAATATTATTTATTTCTTGCATTATATGAACAAACGCGTGCCATGAAAATATTTTATCTAACAAATTCATTGTATCATCATATGCAATGACTAGATGTCTAGTGTTTTGATACACAGGCTGTCTATCAGAGTAAATAAAATAGCGTTATGATGACGTGTCCATATTCCAGATCAATACCTCATGGGGCCTGTTTATCAAAAGCTTGTAATTCAAGTGGAACTCTGTTTTTAATACATATTGAGGGAAAGAGATTTCAGCTTGTAATATGTAAAAGTTACAAGCGTTTGATAAACGGGCGTCAGCTATTAACAATGAATTAGACACAATAAACTACACTTAAGTAATCATTTAAAATAGTCGCTTATAAAACGCGATAAGCTTCAAAGATGTTTGAAAGAAGTATGAATGTGGAAAAAGTGTTTTTTTTTTGTCAGGATCGTAGCAAGTTGAAGGAGGTGATCTCTGCCTACCCCTCCGGGAAACAGGCGTGATTTAATGTATGTACGAGTATGTATGTTTGAAAGAAGTGAAATTAGATAATCGAAACTCATCCTAACAGATTTATTTCTGTCATTGGTTGAGGTGACGCTTTTTTTATAAGGTTATTTCTTCTTCTATTACTTGACTTATAATTTGTACGCCTATTGATAGGTAGAAAGTGGATGAAACTATTTTATTATTTAACACTTACTGAAGACTATGGTGTCATGAAATTCGGATGATGACTTGCTTTTTGGTATGCTTAGCGATGTATGAAAGAAGAACAAAACGTTGAATACTTATAACGAATTTAATTCTGCACATTTACAGAGGTAGGTAACAGTATTAAACTGGCTACTGGATGCGACCCAAAATTAATAAAAAAAATCTAAATATGTGTTCGCTGTTAGCGATCGACGAAGAGTGAAGGTGGAGGGGTAATCCTTTAGGTTGACAGCTCGGCTCCCCGCAGCGGTACCTCACCCCGCTGTGGCCTGCTACTAGTCAGCTGTGATTCTCGACATGCCCCCCGGCGTTGAAAGTCCTGGCTTTCAACAGGATCGTTGTCCGAAGGAAGAGGACAGATTCGATTGAAGGCTCTTCTGATGATGCCTTTGCTGGTACGTATGTCTGCAACTCTGCTTACGCCATCAACTCCAGGATAGACTTCGACGATGCGTCCAAAGCTCCACTTCAAAGGAGGTAGTGCGTCTTCCTTGATGATGACCATGGTTCCCTTTTCTAGACGACCGTTTGAGTATCTCCATTTTGATTTCTGCTGCAACTCCGAAACGTATTCTTTTTGCCACCTTATCCAAAAGTGTTGCCGGAGCTTCTCGACTCTATCCCATCGTTGCAGCCTAGTCGGATTTATCTCGTCAAGCTTTGGAACTGGCAGAGCAGTAAGAGGTCGTCCGACCAAGAAGTGACCTGGCGTTAATGGATTCAGATCTGATGGATCTGCAGATATTGGTGATAGGGGTCGCGAGTTAAGTATGGCTTCTATCTGGACTAAAGTTGTATACAGTTCTTCGAATGTAAGATGAGAATCGCCTACAACCCTTACTAAATGAAATTTAAAGGACTTAACTCCCGCTTCCCATAGCCCTCCAAAATGAGGCGCGTAAGCTGGGATGAATTTAAAATTTATGTTTTCATTTGCCACGGATTCCAAAATGGATGATGAATTAAGTTTTAAGAATGAATTCATTTCATTTTTAGCACCCTTAAATTGAGTTCCGTTATCGGACAATATTGTTTGTGGCTTACCACGTCGCGCAATAAACCTGCGTAAAGCAGCAATGTATGCCTCCTTCGTTAAACTTGTGACTAGGTCAAGATGCAGACACTTGGTCGCGAAGCACACGAACACTACAACGTAGACCTTTATTAGTTTACATCCACGTCCCTTACGTTCAGCAGCGGTCAGTGGCCCAGCGTAGTCTACGCCCGTGGTTTGAAAGGGGTAGCCTGGATCGAGGCGCTGCTCAGGCAGATGGCCCATTATTGGACTGGCCGTTTGAGCCCTCATCCTGAAACACCTCTGACATTTGTGTGCGACAGATCTGGCCAAGTTGCGACCACCTATAGGCCAAAACTGGTCTCTAATAGATGCTAGTAATAATTGTGGTCCCGCATGCATTAATCGTAAGTGTTCGTCTAAGAAAATGAGTTTTGTCAGTTTGTGTTTACATGAAAGTAATAATGGGTATTATTTATCAAAAGCGAATTGGGAATTTGCTAACCTGCCTCCTACTCTAATTAATGATGAATCATCAATGAACGGTGATAGGCTCAAAAGTTTATTTTTATGAGATAAAGTTTGTTTCCTAAGTAATTGATTATATTCTTCAAATGACTGTTGTTGTGACCACTTTATAAGTAGCATAAACGCATTGTTTATCTCGTCGGGGGCGATTGGATATGATTTTTTAATGTTTTTCTTTTTGCTGTTATGAATAAAACGAAGCAAGTAGGCCAATGTTCTTTTTAATTTAAGTAATTTGGAAAATCTTTCGAAATTTATAAAATTATTGGTTACTTCGAAGGAAGTTTTTGCACATGTAATCTTCTCTGGCATGTCACATTGGTCGTCCTTGTGAATAAAACTACTTTGAGGCCAATTAGATTCTGGTGTTTTTAGAAAATCAGGTCCCGTCCACCATAAGGATAACTTATTTAATTCGGACATATTAACTCCACGAGGTAATAGGTCTGCTGGATTTTGAGCTGTTGGCACGTGACGCCACTCGTGGTTGACTGTAAGTTCTTGAATTTCAGCAACACGATTTTTAACGAATTGTTTTAGCTTGTTGGGTTGCGTTTGGAGCCAACCCAACACTATGGACGAGTCCGACCAGAGTATGCACCTGGAGACCCGTATGCGAAATGCCTTGAGCACCTTCTCAGTGAGCCGCGCCGCGACGAGGGCGCCGCACAGCTCTAACCGCGGGATGGTCGTCGGCTTTAACGGCGCGACCTTACTCTTCGCGCATAACAAGTTGACATCCACTTGACCGTTGTATTCCGATCTAACGAACAAGCACGAGCCGTATGCGTCTTGAGACGAATCTGAGAAAGTGTGAATTTCAATCACACTATCTTGATTATCACTGGTTACACAGCGCGGAATTTTTAAATCATTAATGAAATGTAATCCTTGAATGAATTTATGCCACAATTCAATAATGTTCAAGGGCAGTGTTTCATCCCAAGATAACTTTAACAACCAAAGTTTTTGAAGCATGATTTTAGCTTGAATGACGCATACGCATAATAAACCCAACGGATCAAATATCTGTCCTATGGCGGACAGTACAGACCGTTTGGTCGGATTTTGGTCAACTATATGTTGAATGGTAAAAAATAATTGGTCATTAAGTGGTGACCAACCTAAGCCCAAGGTGCTCGTCGAGCCTTGGTCGCCTAAGTTTAGTGTTTGACTAGAGTTTGACTGAGAGAGCTAAATATTTGATCTGATCTTACGCAGATTGAAACAACCTGTAGATAGTACCTGACACACGGTTTCCTTGATTTTGATTAATTGCTCCTTTGTTTGCGAGCCAGTGACCAAATCATCGACGTAGAAATCGTCACTGATTATTTGTGCCAGATGTTAATCTTCGCATTCTATGGCAAGTTGTTTCAAACAGCGTACGGCCAAGAAGGGTGCGGATGCCGTGCCGTAGGTCACGGTGTTCAGTTTGTATAATTTAAGTTCTTGGCTAGGATTATCTCGCCAGATAATTTGTTGTAAATGTCTTTGATTTTCGTGTATAAGAACTTGCCGGTACATCTTTTCGATGTCCCCGGTCATGACATATGGATAATGTCTAAATCGCAATAGAATGGATATTAAATCGCTTTGTATGGTAGGTCCGACCATTTGGAGGTCATTGTATGAAACTCCTGTGCTTGTGGGTGCACTCGCATTGAACACAGCGCGTAGCTTGGTGGTCGTGCTTTTCTCTCTCAACACTCCGTGGTGTGGGAGGAAATAAGATTGAGTAGTATTTTGTGTTTGTGTCGACTGTCATGTGACCTAATCCTACGTATTCGGTCATGAAGTCTGTGTACATTTGTTTTAATTGCGGTTGTTTTTGTAACCTGCGTTCGAGAGAAAGAAAACACTGTTTAGCGCGTTGAAATGAATCACCCAAACAAGATTCCTGTCTCTTGAGAGGTACCGCAACAGAAAATCTTCCATCAGGCATTCGGGAACAATTTTCTATAAAGTGTTCTTCGCATAAACGCTCTTCGACGGAATACACCAGCTTAGAATTGTCTGGCACCTCCTCAAGAGACCAGAATTTAGCTAGCTGTTCCTGGATAGTATTATTTGTGATAAATGTGCATGTGATTGCATTTAATGAATTTGTATATGTATGATTAAGACCACTGGTAGGCCCTGAAACTATGTAACCGAGCTTTGTATGTTGAAGAATTGGACAGTTCTTACCTAAACGTATCTGACCTTGTTCGAGCAGGTCCCAAAATATGTCTGCGCCGAGTAAAATGTCTATGCTCGACGGATTAAAGTATTCAGGGTCTGCCAGTGTGATGTGTGTAGGTATGTTTAGTTTAGGTGTACTGACTGCATTAGTACAAAGCGTTGCAATACTCGGTAAGACCAAGAACGAGATATTTGTATTGTATGGAGTCGTTCTTGACTCAATGAATGCGTTGCAGCGCTTCGCTATTTGCGATACTATATTGTTTATGCCAACTACGGATGACTGTGTTTGTGTATGGTTCAAACGTAATTTACGTAGCAAGGAATCCGTCATGAAGGAAGCTTGGCTACCTGAATCGAGGAGAGCTTTGACCTCATGACGGTGGTTGTCCTTGTCGCAAATGTGGATCACTGCAGTTGAGAGCAGGACGCGCCCCGTCGGCTCGACTGAGAGCGACGTCGCGCCCACAACTGGTGGCTCAGTTGTGTGTGGTGCTATGTCTTCATATAGCACCGTATTGTGCTTCTGTGAACATTTCATGCATGGGCCCAATCTGCAAACGCTAGCCTGATGACCGGGGCGGAGGCAGTTCTCACATAACTTGAGCCTCCTCACCGACTGTGCTCTCTCGGTCACAGATTGTCCTAGAAACTGGTCGCACCTGTATATACGATGATTTTGCTTACACAAGGGGCAGCGATACTCGTATGTTGTATGGGTGTTTGTGACTGCTGCGAGACCTTTGTAATGCTCGGCAGGTTTGTATCTGTCAGTTTTAGCGCTAGTGTTACTGACGTTACTACTCATGTATATGGTTTCAAGTAAATCAGCCCTATTTTTTAAGAATGAAGTAAAGGTTTTCAATTTAATATTTTTCATACTACACTTATGTTCTTCCCATTCCCGTAAAGTCCTAGCGTCTAATTTTGTACACATGATATAAATAACAAGGGTGTCCCATGACGTGGTCGGCTCTCCTAACGTGTCCAGAGCTCTTAAGTTCTTTGTAAATGTATCTATAATTTTCACGTATTGATTGGCAAGATTCTCTTTTAATTGGCTCTAAAGAAAACAAAGCTTGTATGTGGTTCTGAACTAACAGTCGCGTATTATCAAATCTGTCGCACAACAAATCCCAGGCGATGATATAATTACAGGACGAAAACTCTAAAGATCTTATTACCTGAGCAGCAGCCCCCTCCAGCGACGCTCTCAAATAGTGGAACTTCTGTATGTCCGAGATCGAGGTGGCTTCATGTATTAACGATATAAATGTATCACGAAACTCCAACCAATTTTCGTAGTGACCGCTGAACTTAGGGATCTGGATGGTGGGCAACTTGACGCCGCGTGTGCTCGTGCGCTTGGCCTTCGCTCGCGTCTGCTCGTCACCTGAAACGTACGAACTGCTGGATGAGTCATTGTCAACCTTATTTGCGGATTTATTGGCGTTGAGTATTTCCTGCGCAGACGCAATGATTGCGTAAAACAAATTTTCAAAGTCGGTTTGCTCAGCTAAGTGAATAACTAAATCCTTTTCATCCACTTTGCATTCAATGGAGGCTTGAATCTCCTCAAAATGATCCAAAAGTGCATCTGCCTTTTTTAAGCGAGCTTGAAGCTCGATTGATTGTACTGACGTTAACGTATCCAACTTATCAACATAATTGATAAAATTCGTTAATTTAGCATTGACGACACCACGTCTCTTAATAAGTTCCTTTACTTCTAATGTGGTCATAATGACGGGCTATGGGAATTCTTGAGATAAGCTGGCGAACACGAATTGATATTTATGTAAAAAATAAAGTGTAAATAATTTAATTGCTTCGTAAAAATAATAATTAAATAAATGCCCTAAGCCAACAGCCATGGTTTAATGTACAACACCAAGAAGAGCGAGCTCATGGTTTTCAAGTCGGGGACCAGGTGTCTGACAGCTATACCGCAAGTCGTGCTGAACGGAGTACAGTTAAACCGCGTGACCCGTTTCAAGTACTTGGGACACCTGATCACCGATGACCTGAGAGACGACGCCGACCTCGAGAGGGAGCGACGGGCGCTGGCGGTGAGAGCAAACATGTTGGCCCGCAGGTTTGCGCGGTGTTCCAGGGAGGTGAAAGTTACTCTTTTCAGAGCCTTCTGCACCTCCCTGTATACATGCTCCCTTTGGGTCAACTATACTCGAAGATCGTTTAGCGCCCTACGCGTACAGTATAATGACGCATAACATATCATTAGGTACTTATCCTACTAATATTATGAATGCGAAAGTTTGTGTGTGTTTGTTACTCCTTCACGCTGCAATGGCTGGACGGATTTGGATTTAATTTGGAAAGGAAATAACTTATACCCTGGATTAACACAGGGCTATTCGCAGTTGTCGACACCCCTTTGTCCACACTGTGGACAAGTTTTTAGTTAGTTTTTATTTATGTACTTTAGTAGATATTAAACTAACACAGTTCAGTCAAATTAATTAGTGTGAAATGTCCACATAATTTCGAGGGTGTGAAGTACTGGGATTTTTTTTCCCAGTGTGGACAATAAGGTTGTGGACAACTGGGAATAGCCCTTAACACATAGGCTACATTTCATCCCAGAAAATTTAAAAGTTCCCGAGGGAATGACGTAAATCGAAATCTACGCGGACGAAGTCGCGGGCAGAAGCTAGTATCGACATAATCATAGCACGAAAGTTGAAGAATACTATTTTTGTGACAAAAGTTAATCTTTAGGAAATTTGTATAATTCAACTTATATTTGACTTTTTACAGAGTTCATATCCAGATCCAACTTGCCAAAGCTAGTGCAGGTAGCGGGGCACCCTTGCTGGCCTCACCTTAAGCTGAACTCCAAGCCTGAGCAAGTCTGCGTGTCAGCACGCGTAAAGAGCTACATCCTGGCCAAATTTCTCTGAACCAAAATCTGACGCATCCAACATGCGTATTTTGAGCACCGGTGTTGATAGTATGCCTTAAAAACGTGACGCATAAGATACGTCGCTAAATTTACGGTGCGTCATTATATTTTGAGCACCGGTTCGGTCCGTTTTGTGATATAAGTAGATACAACAATGAAATCACCAGAAAGCGACGCTGATGACACGGTTAGCCTAGTTGGTCCTCTGCCTACAAAGCTAGCAGCCCCGGATTCGATCCTCGTTAAGGGCAAATATTTGTAATGAATTGATTTTCAAGTTAAGTAATCTGGAAACAAGGACAGTTATTATGTAGGCACTCCTATTAACATCCTTGTTAGACGGCCTAATATAGTTATGTATAATTATAGTTCTGTATAAGTCTTTGTAATATAGTTTGGTAACAAAATCACTGCCAAATTGAATACAAAAACAAATCATGGAACTATTTAATGTATTGACTCCATTTGTTCATTTGGTCGATTCTCTAAAGCTGCCACAAATGGATTGAATGGGTGAAATAAACCTAGGTACATGTGTGTTTAGTTCAAATAGGTACTTATTAGGATTGATGTTTAAACTGCATTTAAGAAGACAGGACTTATACAATCAGCAATCACATGTGTTTCCATTTATGGCAGCTCTTGTAAATTGATATGTACCTATGTTACTTACCCAGACATTGTTCATTCTAGTTATTGCACATAGGTAATAAAAAGGAAGAAATTAAATCCATATTCAATAATTTAAGTCTTTTATTTCGTAAGAAACACCATTAACTCACTTGAGTATTACATTTGTTGCCATGCAAATGTTATTGGTTTTCATGACAACTTCATGAGTTAAAGCTTTAATTAGATTTTAACAAAATGTTATTCAAAATAATAACTGTAAGAGCAGTTTTTCAGGTAAGTATATCATAATTGATTCCAACAATGTTGAAACACTCCCCATGCAAATCATTGTCATTCTCCCTGCTTGATGCGGCTCCCTCATTATAGTCATTATCCATGGCCCCTGAGTACTCTGGATTGCCTGTAATGTAAAAAAAACAAGCAAACTCAGTAGGTAACTTTTTCAAGCAAAGGTGGATGGAACTTTTATGAACTTGGTTTGTGGTAGATAGTATCTTACTTCTCACTTATATTATATAAATGTGAAAGTTTGGATGTTAGTTACTCATTCACGCCAGAATGACTAAACTAATCTTGAGGCTTTATTTATTTTTATATTAGACGGACATGGCTTTGAATAAACTTATTTAGGTAAGTATACAGTATTTTCTAAACAACAATCTGACTAAATTACACTATAACAAACAAGAGAGTCCAAAATTTGGATATACCTAGTGGAAAAATAAAAGAGTACCTACCTAAGTAACATTTTTAAAATCAATGACCTGCAGTAGCTTGAACCTAGTTTAGAAAGTGCAACTAGAACAGCAGATTCAAACTTGTGTAAATGGAATAGCACAACAATCAGGTTTATCACAACTTTAAAATTCTATGGGTTATACCTACCAAGATATAAAGCACATCATATAAGAGACTAATTAATGGGAATGTGGGACCTCATAATACTTATAAGTATGCATTTATAATAAATGGTTTCTAGGAGGCCCTAACCTTAATTAAGTAGGTATGTCATAGTAAATTTTCATTTCATGACGTCACCATAACATTCATCACCATATCAAGGGAAACAGTGCGCTTACAGAGAAAGTATTCAGTGTTGAAAGAAGATATACCTAGGTACCTACCTCTCACTGATGCTTAGCAACTTAACAATCGACTTTGTTTGCGGTCACAACATCCATGTCTTAGTTGGTTGAGTGCTTGCATTACTAGTTACCTAGGTGCTGCATGACAACCATTTTCCGTTGGTCATATCCCTGGCCACACACCATGTCAAATACACGGAACCTGCAAAAATAACCATTTATTAAATAAGTAGCTACATGTTTATTTAGGTTGTTATTCTTGTGAGTACCTAGGCAGGTGCTTACCGTAATTCACATCATCCTTACCTTTACTTCGAATAGAACTACCCTTTGTACTCTTGCAGCCAGGGTACCTGAGTCCAAAGTTGTTTTACTGTTACATTATTGTAGCAGAGTAATTCATGTGTAGGAAATCTTTCTCACAAGAAAGCTTCGGCACTTCTAATATGGTCTTGATTCGGACGACCACGACGATTCGGATACTTTAATTAAACACTTTTCATTGTTTGCAGCTCACAAAAGTCACAAAGAATACATCATTTGGAAAATAACAATTCAAAAACTTGATTTATCACCGCTTGAATAATAACAACTCACGCACAGCTGATTCAAAAATCGCCATTTTGATTATTCTCTTGAGCGCCGAGCGCTTTTCTGCAAGTATTTGGCGAGAGAATAGTTTTCTACATTTTACTGTAGAATACAGAACAGAATGCACGTCAAAAGTGCCACTTGACTAGCCGTTTGTACGGATTTTGTCATTGTGACAGCTCTGAGCGTTTTTCTGTTCGTTTCAAAATATTTACGAAAAACGAAAAGTATAATGTTGGCTAGGTACTTTTCTATTCTCTTCGATAAACCACGTGATCAATTTGTGATCCCATACATTTCAAGACGATAGAACAGAAAAACGACAACGGCGTGTGCGTCCTGTCTGGACCCCCAGGGTGCTGGTGCGGCTGCCGCGTCGCTGCAGTGCGTCAGGCATGTTCGCGGAGGCGCGCATCGATTACTTCTACACCACTCTGCGCAAGCGGTGCGCGTCCCTGTTGAGCAGAGTGCGCGGTAGCGGCAACAGCATCCTGGACATGATAGCAGGTAGGTTTGATTGCCCCTACATGGTTCACTGTATGCAGCTCCATGTAGGAAGCAATCGGACTTACTGGTAGTTGTGTTTTAGTTTTTAGGTGAAAGTCTTTGTGTAATTTTAATTTAATTTTATTTATGTTTCTATTTATAACTTTAATTTTGATTTTAATTTTTAATGTTTGTGCAATAGTTATGGAAAATGAATTTTCTGAAATAAATAATTTTGAATTTTGAATTTGAATTTTGAATTAAGCTTGTAAAAGTTGTAAACACACAATAAATAAATAACTCATAAAATATTTAAAATCATCAATGCATCAGTTAAAATCTATTTATAGATAAGACGGCTCGCTTGCTATCCCATCAGCCGTTCCGTCGACCGGCAGAACAAAGGCGCGGCGACGTGCGCGCGAAACTACCCGTCCTCTAGCGCTAAAGTGATTTTTATGCTGTTGCTACGTATCGATTTTTGCAAATTAAACTGATTAATCGTTAATATTTATTGTGAAACATGAATTATTGTATGAGTTTACTAAGTAAATTAACTCGTTCAGTGCCAGTGACACGTCGCCGTACTCTAATTACGTATTAATTGTTGGCAACGAACGTGTTACATTTACATTAGCTACCAAATAAAAACTTAATATATGTATGGATGTATTATATTGTAATTGCGGGCTTGATATTTAAAATTAATTCGGTATTTCAAAGATTATAAATTGGAACGGACTCACTTTTATCACTCGTTCTGGCCTTTTATTCCAAAGCGATTTGATGGCATGTGTAATTTATTGTTAACTGCACTTAGGTACACAATTAATTCACTTGTAACAGCATATTCCTTGTTATCCTTGCTTTATATAAGTATCTCGTATTTACACGTATATGGGCCGATTCCTTGGACTCTTCGGTTCTAGCTTCCAGCTGAAGAGCGTTCTGTGAGTTCCTGATAGGGCTTGCGTTCTCCTGTAGATATCCAGTTCGAAGGACCATGAAGACTATGGTGTCATGAAATTCGGATGATGACTTGCTTTTTGGTATGCTTGGCGATGTATGAAAGAAGAACAAAACGTTGAATATAACGAATTTAATTCTGCACATTTACAGAGGTAACAGTATTAAACTGGCTACTGGATGCGACCCAAAATTAATAAAAAAAATCTAAATATGTGTATGTTCGCGCTGTTAGCGATCGACGAAGAGTGCAGGTGGAGGGGTAATCCTTTAGGTTGACAGCTCGGCTCCCCGCAGCGGTACCTCACCCCGCTGTGGCCTGCTACTAGTCAGCTGTGATTCTCGACACTTACTTTGTATACTAACCACTTCAAGCAAATCAATATTTTGATTTTGATTTTTGATAACACTAAACGCGTCTGCCCGCGACTCCGTCCGGGAAGAAGTCGCTTATCGCTATTCCCTAGAGCACATAAACCAGAATTTATTATGTAGGTATACATAAAAACCTTCTATGAAAAATTATCTAATTGATAGTGAAATGAAAACCGCATCCAAATTCGTTGCGTGGTTTAGGAGGAGTTAGCGCATTTACGGAAAGACGTGAAAAAGAGTAAGAATATGGATAAGGATATTCAAAAATATATTGAACACACATGGAGAAAAACACAAAATATTTCATAAAAATATATTTAATATCACACTGTTATATGAAATTGACTTCATTACGAAATTCTTACACCAATAGTAACCCTGACTAAATTAAATAGTTTACATTATTTAATACCATTGTTTAATTCTAAAATAAAATTGTTGTTGACAGCAAAAGAAGAAACTTTTGCAAAAGCTTTGTTCTATACTGATTTGATGATAAAAGAAACTCTTTTTGCTGTCACCTTTAAAATTAATAATACTTAATTACTTGATTTGAGCAAGTTCTTAACTAATTTGTTTTTATTAAATCTAATTACATGATCACGTATGGACAGAATAATTTAATAATATAATGAAGTATAAAAATATTACAAGTATGAAGGTACAATAGTATAAATTGTTTTTAAAGTAAGTAGTCATATTCATATCATTGTTTTTTTATGATGTAGTATTGCCGCTTCCCATAAAACCCAAATAAATTATATACAAATTGAAACGATGTTCGTTAACTTTTAAATTTGGTAAGACATTGTTTTTCTGGTTTTAGACATTTTGGTTAAGGAAAATGATTAAACAAATATTATTACTTAAATCAACGACATGTTTAAAGGGCAAAATAATCATTTAAAATAATTAAATTCTTATTTAGTTCCTATTGTAGGGTAGTTGAACCAGATTCTGACAACATTGTTAAGCTGGCATCGATCGGTTTAGTGTTGAAAGTTTACATTTTTTTATTATTACCTTTTATTTTAGTAAATCCTTACCCATACACGTTTACTATAAATAATATACTATATGAGATTGTAATATGTTTCCGAGAATTACCTATCATTGAGAGATTTTCATATTAAGCACAAATTCTTGGTAAAACATTTTTCCAATTTCATTACAAACGGCGCGTCATTCCATCATTCCTTGTCATTTATTCAATTTTTGTGCTAAGCTATATATACCTTTCATTAGTTTAATTACAGATGAAGTGCATTTATACGACAATCTATTTTGTCGGATAAATTCGTATCAATGTTACTTTCTTCATGGGTATTAAAACTGACTGAAAAAGCAAAATGAATGGGAATTTTCCGATTAAAAACGATGTCGCATGTATTAACTACATCTGTACATGACACTACTATCCGTCTCGCTCTCACGCCTTGGTGAAGCGCAGGTAGACCGCGTTGAAGAGGGACAGCAGCAGCCGCAGGGTGCCGTACACGAACGAGCGCGCGAACCTGTTGATCATGAGCACGCGCAGGAAGAGCAGCATCGTCGCGAGCTTGACCACGTTGTGCAGCAGCCACATCCTGCGGACACAACAACGTCGCGGGGTTAGAATACACGGACAAGGGATAGGTCTTTCATTGAATACAAAACGGACACATTCCAAAATGAGTCAGTGTTGCATTTTAAAATTAGAAGCTGTTAGTATAAGGTTAATTTGCAAATATGTACGTAAATACCCAATTTTTTTCAAAAAACGACAAGACCTACCATTAGCACTTACTTTAAGACACAAAAATAGACTAACTGTACCTTCATCAAGATTAAAACTTCACTCGGACAGCGCATGTCATGTCCATTAAAATATATAACAAATTGCCAAGTAAATTACAAAATATCAAAAATGAAAATAACTTTGTAAACACACTGAAACATTTAATGATAGAAAAATGCTATTATTCAATAACCGAATACTTAGATGATAAGTTATTATGTTAATAGATATTTAAGTAAAGAATAAACTACCCTTAGCAAGTAAGCGCTCTCACTAGTTTAAAGTTGCTGTGCCCTGCCGGGCCCATAATGATCTCATGACTTCTAAGTTAATTTAAGTACCACCTATGTATACTTATGGAATGCAATAAATGATTGAGTATTGAGTATTGATTTTTAATGCAAGAGCAAATTATTTCGGAATGTGTCCGTTTTGTATTCAATGATCGAGGTAGTGTAATGCGCTCCACGTAACAGGAAGCTGCGGCGAAAGTCGATTATTAGGTGTCACAGGTAGGCGGTAAGCGGCGTGGGGTGAGGGGAGCGCGCGTTATCTATTTATTTTATTTATTTATTTAATATTTATTGCACAGAAATAAGTACAAATGGCGGACCTAATCCCTAATGGCATTCTCTACCAGTCGACCAAATAATCAAACAGAAATGTACAGTCAACAGCAAAAGAAACTGATGAAATAGGGTCCCAAAATTATCTATACAATACATTAAGTCAAATGCTACGGACTATTGTAGTTGATCAAAAGTAAATGAGCTCAATAACGTGTCATAATAAGTGATCACCATTATTTCGATTTTTGAAAACTCAATGACAGTTTAAGTCATCGTTGAACATTTCGAATTAAAGTTTTAACTATAAAATCTTGGTTTTGGGACAACCTCGGAGTACTTCGGTTAATATCGGTTATGTTCGTCGAAAAATATGCGAAGTGACAAAATAGCAATCTCCCTTACGCCAAGATTTAAAATAAGTTTTTATTACATCTTGGAATTATTTGCCATAAATCCTTCTTTTGCCGATATTGTTGGAATGTCGTTATTTTGGTATTCAATTCACGTTTGACGCTTTTGATAGAAATGTCATGTCAGGCTTCTGTTTTGCACAGCTGTTATGATCACTTTCTTTTGACTAATTAAAACATCAATTAATTTAGCACTTTAATATAACATGTTATATTTGGGATGCCATGACAATAGATATTTTGAAATGTTGATTTTGATCACTTACTTTTGACGTTGACTGTACATAGTGGGTGCACAGAAAAAGAAGACAGACAGAGATAAAACTAAAAAATTAAAACATTATCCTAATTATTGCTAATACTTACTACAATAAATATGATGTCATATGTAATACTCATACATTTAATAGTTTTATATAAATAAATATTAAGATTTATTATGCCTATGGAAACAAAAACAGAGACTAAATGAACACGATGTGATGAGACAAACGATATACGAGCATACGACCTACGCTACGTCTTGTTCAAGAAAATGCTTCCGGAGCATTCGCTTGAGAGAAAGCTTGTTAGGGGCTTGTCTTATATGAATTGGGAGCACGTTCCAGAGACGGATTGCCTAAAGGGCAAAAGAATTTGACAAGAAGCCAGTACGGTGAAAAGGAATAGCAAGTTTGAGAGAGCGAGCGGGAGGAACGCAGTTCACACCCGGGACGGGGAGTAACGTAACTTTTACGTTTAAGATAAAGCGGGGTGGAGGCCTCAAATAGGATGGAAAAAAGAGTGTTACCATAGCGACCGCATCGTTACCTGCGCGGTAGCCGCCATATTGGTTTATGTTACGTGGACCGGATTATACTAATTAATTAAACTGCGCCGAGCGTACGCCAGATGTACAGTGGCGCCCTCATTACTATTATTGTATTTTCTAATAAACTAAAGGAAATGAATTTTTCTTTTTCTATTTTCTTGAAATTGGTCAGTAGGTTATAGTGTATATCACATAGTTTAATAACAATTCACCTTCGAGTTATCAACTTAACGGAAAAAAGTGGCCACCTTTTCCAGTTAAGCTGACTACTCAAAGGCTAATTGTTATTAAAGTTTGTTACGTATCCCATATATTGTGTTTTTACTTGCGCTACAAAAACGGATCGTCTGATTGCAAGGAAATTCTTTAGTTAATTAGAAAACACAACAATAGTAATGAGGGCGCCACTGGACGCTCGGCGTTTTCTCGGTGCAGTCTTAAGGTCAGACGGGGCTAATCTGACATGGATGTAAATGCGTCACTTATTTTTTTTCAAGGGAATTCACCTAAATTTCTATAAAAGAAGCAAAAATATTTTTAGGACGATTATACGTTTCAAATCTTTAAATGATGGTAAAAAATCACTCTAAACAACACCAAATAATGTGTGTTTCCTGAATTTCCTGCGGTGTTAAGCACCTCACGCATGAACATGAAAAAAAATCAGGTGAAGTTTTTTTTATTTGGCATCACGCATTTTTTCTGTAACTGTAAATATGTCAGGGTTTTTATAAACCTATCCTAACATATAGGGTTCTACACGATGGCACTGAAATAAATTCCAAAATATTTAATTACACAAAAAAAGCGGGTTGGCAAATGAAACGGTTGGGAAACGATTCATTTTGCCAAATGATCTTCGGTTAAAAGGCAGGATACCTTGTGTGTGTGTGTGTGTGTGTGTGTGTGTTTACTGACTTGTGCATGTGGCGGCGCGCGGCGTCCAGGTCCTGGTCGCGCTCGCGCAGCAGGTAGCGCCGCGTGCCGCGCACGAAGTTGCGGAAGTGCTCGTCCCACCTGCGACACACAACGGGCCTTGGACTCACCGACGAATAATACGCTTATGCTAATTTCACGGAGGCAGAACTGTGAGCGCGCTCCTGTGTGGACGCTCAAAACAGTAGGCCCTTGTCAAGATGCATTACGCTAACTGGCAGATCACGTGACTTTTCGTATCACGCGTAGATGTACGAGTAGAAAAACATAGATCCCGTGTACCCAAATGTCAAGCGTACATCCCTCCTGAGCCATTTCCGGAAATAAACCAAATTTATGTACCTAAGTTGCTTTTATTATTTCTGCGACCTAAATACTCGGGTCCCCGCGGGAACGACTCGCGCCGCCGCTTCGAGTGCCTGCTACGTTAGCGCATAAGCCGGTGCACAATTGCACATGCACTGCGATATGAGTTGATGCAGCACGCGTCCATGGCTTTGTTGTCTGTCTGTCCCCCCACTTACTGTATGGCGCCGACGTCCCGGGGCACGTTTTATAAAGGTACTATCAGCCCAATGGAACCCTGACCCACCAATCACCATAGAACGGTGTCACAGTGACATTATAAAACAATTTGTTTGACACTTCTTATGACTTGAATCATAACGTCTCTGTGACACAGTTCTATGGTGGGTCAAGGTTCCAATGGTCTGATAGTACAAGTAACAATGTTACAGGGGGGCTATTGCTTAACGCACTCGCAATCGCAATTGTTTTCATTTTGAAAATCGAAGGCTTGTCTGCATACAAAATGAAAACAATTGTTCCGCTTTGAAGCCAATTGAGATTGCGAGTGCGTTAGGCAAAGACGCAGGTCTAACTGGCAACACTGCTAGAATGGCTGGTCGTCATTGGTCAAGATAGTGTCAAATGGAAACTTGTAACCTTTTAATTTTTACCGTTATAAAACAGGCCACAGCTGGCGCGGAAGCGCGGCGTCAGTGTGTCCATCGCGCGCTTGACTCTGTCGGTCTGTCTGTCTGTCTGTCTGTCTGTCTGTCCCCCCCCCCACTCACTGTATGGCGCCGACGTCCAGGTTGTAGATGGCGCGGTCGCGCGGAGACAGCCGGTGCATCAGCGCGCGCACGCGGTTGGTCTCGAAGTGCCACTCGCGCGTCGAGAAGAACTCCAGCGCGCCGCTCATGGCGGACAGCCGCTGGGAGGCGGTTCGCAGGCTGACCCTGGGGGGAGGAGGGAAACTCAAAAACCGGGCAAGTTCAGGCGGACTCACCGAGGGCTCCTTAGAGTTTGACCAGCGAGTCGTGACACAGGCACTTTTTTCTAATTCTTCACATGGCAACAATTTTACCTACGAAACAAGCTGTCACATTGTGCGTACCTATCCAGTTGTTCTGCATTTCGTGTTACCAGGTAGTGATATTTTAAATTTGCCCCCATTTTGTTGTGTCAACACTCACTGGTCAGACTCTACCACCGCTCATAGCTGTTGCCCGCGACTCTGTCCGCGCAGAAATACAACATAGCCTATGTCCATCAGGGATAATGTAGGATTCTAATGGTGTTTTTTTTTTAAATCGGTTCAGTAGTTTCGGAGCCTATCCAATTCAAACAAACAAACAATCGAATCTTTCCACTTTATAATGGGTCCATATTGACTCACATAAAATTCTTATTCCTATTTTTTGTTTTCTTACCGATTTGTATTCATAATAATCACTCTTCATAATTTTTTTCCTCATACTTTTATCTTCATACTTTTTAAGTCATAATTATCGCAATTCATAATGCATTTTTTTTTAGGATTCGTTACTTTTGAGATTTTTTTATAAATCTAACCTAACCTAACCTAACCTTATTACACGTAAGATATTTAAGAAATGGTGAAAAGTGTACGGCTTCATTAATATTGGCGTTATGAATGCAGATGATTATGAGTTCCGATCGTTAGTACTAAAAAAATATATGAAGAGTATGATGAGTGATCATTATGATGTAAAATGGTATGACAAACATTTTCGGACTTCCGATAATAGGACTTAAAAAGGTATGTGAGTAGATACGCACCCCTTTATAATATTATAGTGTAGAAGTGTAGATTTACAATGTTGGGTCGGTAGCATTTGTGGGCCAAGGCAATGCTTCTTGTGCTAGTTATCACTCCGGAAGACTCTCGTGTGAAGTACAGGAAGGTGAACCCTTTATAAGACCAGCCCTCTATTTCACCATCCTGAGAATGACAGGTGACAGGTGACATTTCGGTATACATTGCAAAGTCAACACGCTGATGCATCACTGGGTTTCATATAAGCTGCGCCATGTACGTTGGAATGTCACCTGTCACCAGTCACCTGTCATTGTCAAGATGGTGAAATAGGGGGCTGGTAGGGGCGAGTTAGCGAACACATATATTAATAATATAATTTCATTATAAGGTTGGAGTTATTTGGTAACAGAACATGACACAATATTCTGTTGTTTTTGCACTTACTTTTAAATGATTCACTGGGAATTGTTCTGCCGTTCTAAGATGCCCGATTTGACAGCTGTCAGCGCAGTACAAAATATAACCTCAAACACATATTTCGTACTAAGATGACAGCTGTCGAATCGGGCATCTTAAAACGGCAGAACTGTAGTGTCAAACATGAAACTTTATTTGAATTTTACGTAGCATAACTGTTTAACTGGGGCCTTATAAAAGGTTAAGATATCATGGTGGTAGCGATCAGGACGGGCCCAGGACATCTACGATTCCTGATCCTAAAACGATCATAATTTACAAGATTTTTCATATTTTCAAGACTTTAATTTTATTCGTTTTATAGATACTGTTTGGAAAGAGGAAGACACTTATAGTTTTAATTTTTCTCTAGAATGAATAATTATTTTATTATTAATTTATTAAGATGTATTTATTCTAAAAGGGCGTAACTTCATTTCTACGACACAATGGATATATTACGTTAGTCCAATCTGTATATAAAAAAGTATCATGTCAACCGATAATTCTCTAAGTAAGTATCTATCCATCTGTCAATAGTGTCAATGTCAAATTAGAAGTATGACAGCTTTTTTTCTCGTGAAAAAGGCAATGGTATATATCTATTCAGGCATAGTATTGGTAGATCTCAATATTTTTATTAACTTACTTGTAATTTTGTAAATAAAGAAAAATATATATTTTGCCGTGTTCAGGAGGCAAAACCCTTTCGATTCGTATAGTAATTTGCAGGTGTCACCAAAATGAAATGTTGTCAATTAATGTTTAACTTTATTGTAAACGTCCTTTGACAAATCTGAGTCTGCAATAACTTCCCAAAACCTTTTACTGTTCATTGCAATATTTCCAAGTGGTCTGTCCGTGGTACTCAGCAACCCCACGGTCCCCATGGTCGTGCTAATCAGCGAGAAGACCGCCTGTTGTTTACCTGTGTTGTTTTAAATTGTGCTGTTTCTCTGTAATGTTTTTGTTTGGTGTACAATAAAGTGTTTTGTATTGTACTGTACTCACTGCGTCTTAAGCCCCAGCAGCCGCGCGGCGTAGTCCGCCACGTACAGCGGCGCCGTCTGCAGGAGGAACTCCAACGTCCTCTGCGCCCATCTGGAGCCATCACAAGGGTTAGGCCCGTATAATAAACTGATCTCAACTCTAATGCTCATCTCGAGCGGATCCCTTTGACTGCCATACATATGGTTGGTCATAATGTATTGTTAGTCATACATTTTTTTGTCATAACTTCTTTCAGGGTGAATTTACAGTTTTTAATAAACGTTTATCGTGTAGATTAGTTAGGTTAGTTTTATAAATGTCCAGAAAAAATAACCGTGTCCTGAGAAAAATGCATTATGACTTGCGAAAATTATGACTTGAAACAGATTATGACTAAAAATAATTATGGCAGTCAATAGAGACCCCATCTCGAGATGTGTCAAATAGGACAGTGTCCTATGGTTTACTTTGACGTATCTTGTGACGTGCATCTCAGCCAAGATGAGTTTAATACGGACCATAGTGTTCTCGGCATGATACACGACATGCCTCGATATCAGAGGAGAGGAAGATTGACATCACACATACACAAGCTCACGCCTTTCCCAGAGTGGGGTAGGCAGAGCTACGGAATTACCAACAACTCTAAAAACTAAGGAAGATTGAGTGAGTGTGATTAAGATTCCGTGTGTGTGTGTACGTGAAGCCTGGTAAGGTCGTGTGGTGTTGAAGGAGACACTGTTCTTGGAAAAAGGTGCGTCTAATATGCTTACAGGGTAAAGTCACCAGTGGTCAACCTTATATAAGTGCGAAGAGTGGGAAATATGTCGTTCGTACTCTTCCCACCCATATAAAGCATAGCCAGAACCCGACTACAGGTCACTGGCTGGCACTCGTGAGTTTACCCTATAACAGAGTGCTGCGCGGGTAGCACAAGTTGTATCCTCGCTTGTTGTTCAGTGCGTCTCTACGTTACTAACTAGATATAAATAAATATAAATATAAGGGGACAATCTCACACCAATTGACCTAGTCCCAAACTAAGCTCTAAACTTGTACTATGGGTACTAGACAACGATATAAATACTTATATAGAGAAATATATACTTAAATACATAGAAAACCTCCATGACTCGGGAACAAATATTCGCGCTCATCACACAAATATCTGCCCTTGCCGGGATTCGAACCCAGGACCACTAGCTTCGTAGGCAGGGTCACTACCCACTAGGGCAGCGCGTTGTCAAATAGATAGAATCGGAGATCCGAGCGACAAACAAGTCGCGGGCGACTTGTTTTAGTCGCACAGTTGTATTAACATGCGAGATACGATGAGAGTACAACTCAAACTACAAGTATGAGAACGTGTAGGTTAGAAAGGGAGTGAGTGAGATAGCGAGTGTGACTAAGTTGATCCGAGTTACTGGGTAAGTGCGGGACTGTAGTGTGAGCGGTCGAGTCAGTGCTTGAGTGAGTGACCGCAGGGATTGTAACCGGTTACAAATAAACCGGTATTTATTTAGGTTAAACCGGTTAATAATTTAGGTTACGTTCGAACGAAATGATTTGGGAACGTTATTTCGAAGCGCTCCCTAACCGGTTACTCTGTGTTTCGATACGGGATGAATGACCGCTGTCGCGCGTCGAGGCGCTGCTGGTGGCTGCGCTATCAATCTAATACCATAGCAAACCAATCCTGTCTCCTTAAACGAGCGGTCATTCACCCCCCACACGGAGGAACCGCTCTCTAACCGGTAAATTGATTTCGTTCCCTGTTTACGCTCCGACATAGAGATACCGGTTAGAGCGGTTCTTGCGAGCGTAACCTTTATTATGGGTTAGGCTCTCAAAGTGCGGCTCTAACCGGTACGGAAAATAAACCGGTTTTCAATCCCTGAGTGACCGAGTAAGTGAGAAACTGAGTAAGATAATGAATGAGTGAGTGACCGAGTAGGGACTGATAGATAATAAGTGAGTGATGTGAGAGACTGAGATAGTGAACGAGTGAGTGGCTCAGTTAGTGAGTGAATGAGTGAGTTAGACAATGAGAGAGTGAGTGGCCGAGTAAGTGAGTAAGTATTGAGAAACTGAGTTAAAGGGTAAGTGCTTGACTGTGTTAGTGTGCAAGTGGACTAGTTGGTGAGCGCGTGAGTGACTGAGTTACTCGTAGATCATAAATTAGTGAAGGGAGTCACTGAGTAAGTGGCTCAGTTAGTGAGTTAGATAATGAGAGAGTTAGTGGCCGATTAAGTGGGCGAGTGAGTGACTGAGTTAGATAGTGATGAGTGAGTAATCGAGTTAGTGAGTGCCCTTAGTGCGTGACTGAGTTACAAAGTGGATGAGCGAGTGGCCGAGTTAGAAAGTGTTTTTTTATTTTTATTATTATTTATTTAATATAATAAAGACTACAGTAGCATATTCTAATGTTACTCGCCAAATTGTTACGTTTATCGGCGAGACGCGCTCAGTTTTACACTACTTAACTCATCCTAATATCGACTATTAATATTACTACGATATACTAATAAAAAATATGTTTATCTATACAAGATAAACACAGCGGCATTCATAGGTGGGTATGTAGGTGTGACTAAGTAAGTGGCTCAGTTAGCGAGTTAGATAATGAGAGGGTGAGTGGCTGAGAGAGTGACTGAGTGAGATAGTGATGAGTGAGTAATCGACTTAGTGAGGGAGTACCCTTAGTGCGTGTCTGAGCTACAAAGTGGATGAGTGAGTGGCCGAGTGAGAAAGTGTGTGAGTGAGCATGGTGGTGAGTGTGTGGCCGCTCACTTGGACTCGACGGTGGTGCCGGAGGGGTACCACAGCGCGCCGTCGAGCGGGAACAGCTTGATCTCGCGCCGCAGCGTCTCCTCGAACGCGCGGAAGCTGGTCGGGTTGTCGGCGGTGCCGCAGTTGTACACGCGGACCTCCTTGGGCCTGCGACGAAAGGTTTTATATTTAAATATGTATACACTGGTAAACATCTTAGCCTAAGTGTGCAAAGTGTGGTTACGGAATTATCAACAAGTTTTTAGAGTTGTTGGTAATTCTGTAGCTCTGCCTACCCCACTCTGGGAATGAAGGCGTGAGATTATGTATGTATGTTATGTATGTAAGCGCAAGTCAAATGGCCGTATCTCAAACTAAACTCCTGGTAGCTAATGGAGCCTTATTACTAACGAAAAAGGATTGGATCTGCTTTGGCTAATGGATTTGAGTTACCGCCTTTTGGCTTATACTAACTTCATGTTCTGAATTCTGTTGTTCTGAGCTGTATTTGTTTTAACACCACGTTGTAAGCAACATGAAATGGAATTAATGATTGATTAAAAGTAGAATACGTGACGGTTGCGTAATGCCAATTACGCAGAGGCTCGCACTCTACACACATATTTTATTATTATAAGTACCTACTCTAAGATGGGTTTAGAAGCCGAAAGGCAAATGACCAGCATTACCTGTGGTAGTAGGTGACAGCGACGACAGCTGTAACGTAATTTCATTACGTTATCGAACATTGTAAGGTAATTAAATCCAAATTTGGAACATCTTCCGAAATTAACAGCTGTCATCGCTGTCAACTACTACCACAGGTAATGCTAATCATTGCGTACGGGTTTTGAACGCATATAATAGAGGACTTATGATATGACTAGCTGTTCCCGTGTCCACTTAGTTGGGCAAAACATTTTTTTTGAGTTAATAATTTTCCCGCTTATTCCCGTTCCCGTGGGAATTTCGGGAATTCCTTTCAAAGTGCACCTCTATGGTACCTAAGCTACGTCCCTTCCAAATTTCAAGTGCCTACGTTTAGCCGTTTAGGTTGTGCGTTGATATGTCAGTCAGTCAGTCAGTCAGTTTCTCCTTTTATATATTTAGATATTATGTGTAGATAAAAGGTGGGGTGGGGTGGCAGTGGGGTGCCTTAGGGTAGTGTATCGTGGGTGTACTGACTTGTCGATGGCGGTCTCCCAGGCCACGGCGATGAGCGTGTCCACGGCGATGTCCACGGGCAGCAGGTCGGCCATGACGGCGCCGCGCGCGCGGAACACGTGCAGCAGCCCCTTGCCCACGCCCACCACCACGCCCGTCGGCCCGTTCAGGTTGTCGATCCAGCCCGGGAACGGGTGCTTCACCGAAGAGATCACTGCCGCCAACCAGGAACGTTCAATACGAGTAAACAGGGGGATAATCATGAAAGGTTACGCTAACTTTCCTGTGAGCGAAAAGGACAGAGCAGTTATGTAATTCTGTCCTTTTCTTTCAGCGTAAACCAAACTACAGATGTAGTGAATAATCCTTTCCCATCGTTTTTTGTTGGATTAGTTCGTATGTATTCGCCAACTGAGAAAGCAAGATAAATACGAAGTTATCCGACCAAAAACGATGGCAAAGGATTATTCACTACATCTGTACATAGGTATGTCATGATACCTCTAAATTGGCAGAAGATTTATTAATTACAATAAAAGCTTAAAAAGGTACATTGGCGCAACCAGACGACGTATGTAGAAGTGGGGGGCGCAACTATGTGAACTGGAAACCCCTACAAAAGACACAACTTGAAAGTCAGGTTTTTAACCTACTTCTAATTCTTGGATAGATAGCATAGAGGGAGTATAAAATCGGTTAATAGAATAGTACTCTTCCCACCAGTTACAAATGCCCTTCGTTAAAAAGAGTCGTCTATATATGACCGGTTTTGATTGAATTTTAAAAGTGTGCCACTTTTTAGGTGTGTCAGTGTGTGACTCTGCATTAGTGTGCGTAAGTTTGCAGTCAGTGATGTGCGGTTTATCAATAATATTGGCTACAAGCTGTGTAGTACACAGAAGAAAGAGGTGGTACGCTTGACATTTGTGACGACGCGCTGGCTTAGTTGGTAGTGACCCTGCCTACGAAGCTAGAGGTCCTGGGTTCGAATCCCGGTAAGGGCAGATATTAGTGTGATGAGCTCGAATATTTGTTCCTGAGTCATGGATGTTTTCTATGTATTTAAGTATATATTTCTCTATATAAGTATTTACATCGTTGTCTAGTACCCATAGTACAAGCCTAGAGCTTAGTTTGGGACTAGGTCAATTGGTGTGAGATTGTTCCCTGATATTTATTTATTTATTTATTTGGCTACACGGGATCTAAGTTTTCCCACATCTAAGGATAGAATTAACTTTTCGCTGATTTAATTCCAATGTGTACAATAATACACTCGCGGTCAAATAATTCGGGTCAGAGTGCGTTTTTCATACAAACGAGGCTATTTCGAAGCCTTGGTTCCTCGCCAGGGGATGCTGGTAGTGAAATCTGATGATGGATACCCCGAGCATCGATACAGGACTTCCAGAGTGCCTAGGACACCCAACTGATTGAATCTGCGGCTAACGCCGGAATTGTGCATCTTCAGAAAAACATCTAAAATGACAATAAATTGTAAGGAAATCCAAATGCTGACCCAAACTCTCTCGCTGAGCTATCAGTTAGGAGGTGTCAACTGATTGTGCTATCAGTTAGGTATCTTAAGAACTTTTGACCTCCTCTATTGAACCTTGGAGTATCCACCATTAAACCTCACTCAAAACAACCCCTGGCTAGGGACCAAGGCTTCGAAATAGCCTCGTTTGTATGAAAAACGCACTCTGACCCGAATTATTTGACCGCGATGTATATAGAACCATCAAGTTGGTATGAAGATGGAGACGGAAGTAAATCCGTCAAGTTTGGAGTCGTATGACTGGTCTCTCGATCGCTACTGTTTATAACCAGAGGGGCTATTGCTTAACGCACTCGCCATCGCAATCGCTTTCATTTTGAAAATCGAAGGCTTGTCTGCATACAAAACAAAACAATTGTTCCGCTTTGAAGCCAATTGAGATTGCGAGTGCGTTCGGCAATAGCGACGCAGGTTAGAAGTACAGTGTATAATAATAAACTGTGTCATTGACACCACCAGTTTTCCATTCTCTGTACACACAACATCACACCTAACTAACCATTAAAGACAGAGCAAAGAGAAAAAGAAAGAGATGTATATATCTGTATTATGTCAACAACATACGCATTCTAGTGCGACTCTCTTTCATGCAATATTTCAGATTTCTGACGTGTATGGCTAGATGTGTTGCTGTGTGTACATTCTTTTCTTTTGCGTGTAATGAATATTTTTCTTCTTCTTTTACACATATAACGTAAGTAACCTACTTATAAGTTGAGCGGTAGGTACTGACCAATGGTCGGCCTGAAGATGGCGATGGGGTAGGAGGCGCTCCCGTGGCGCTCCACGGCGCTCTCGGCCAGCGCCTTGGTGAACGTGTACGTGTTCGGCTTCGGCGCGATGTACCTGCGCGTGCGCACACACCTCACTTCAGCGCGGACAGGCTTATTGCCTAATGGCCCCTCTACATGTTGGCGGATCATGGGCCAGCGTAAGGGACGGGAGTAATAGGCAAGAGATGCAAGAATATGCTAACTGTACGGTGTAAATGCGTCTCTTAGGATGATCCGCCAACGTTTAGAGCGGCCATAACGCACTTGCAATCGCAATCGTTTTCATTTTGACAGTCCGAAGGCGAGTCAGAGGAGAACAAACTGTTCCACTTTAAAGTCGATTGCGATTGCGAGTGCAATAGGCCAGCGGGTCCGGGACACGGGTACAGTCGAGTTCATAAATATTTGTACACTAAAGTACCTTGTCTATTTAATGTCATGTTTAAGCTGCTATATATGAATTGTCATAGCGATTAAAGTGACAAGGTACTAAAGTGTGCACATATTTATGGACTCGACTGTACAATACCAAGTTAACACAGATGCTGGATCCAATCAGTAGCTAAATAACTTTTCGCAAACGGATTCTTTACAAAAATATATCATTTTGGAAAATGCGTTTTTTTCGGAACTATAAATATTTGAGGATTTATTTCAGGACTACTTATCTCATTGAACCCTCTAGGTTACGTTAGTTTTACACAAATCATGAATTATGATACGTTTGTGAAACGAATCAATTTATGAAACGTTTCTGAGTAAATAAGTAATTGGAAACCGTGTACGACTCACATCAGTACGGACGGGTCCGGGACTTATTAAAAAATCGTGTACAGTCAAGGAATTTAATTCCTAGTCCGCTTTGGACTATGTCAAATTGACATTGTAAATAAAAGCATAAGATGTCTCTTACGTTTTGATTGATAACGTCACTTTGACATAATCCAAAGTGGACTAGGAGTTAAATTCCTTGACTGTAATAGCTAAGAGTAAACGTTGTGTATTTAGCTAAGTCTTGCTTTGTCCTTATCAGTTGACAGATAGGACAAAGCGTAGGCTAGATCAACTCCAGGTCTTCACCTTAATATTTAGGGAATCGAACCCCGGACACATTTAATGACACATTTTGCAATTTTTAGTAACTGTTGAACTGGAATCTGTTTACACCTAAATGAGAGCTCCTGTACATAATTTTGTCACGTTTATTGCTGTGGGTAAATGTAGATAAAGCACCCGTCCCTCACGCACTTATACACTTGTCAGAAAGTGACGGGATGTTTTTTCTATAGCAATAAACGCGACCATATAGAGCCGCTGTCACGTTCATTAAACTGATACTGACTGCTGCGTGATGGCGGCGAGCGCGGCGGGCGCGTGCTGCGCGAGCGCCAGCACGGCGGGCAGCGGCGCGGGCGCCGGGTACACGCGCTCGCACACGTGCGACAGGTCCGCGTTGCTGTACGCCGTGGACACGTGCACCAGGACCTGCGGGGGGGGGTACAGTCAGTCATCGTTCAGAGTACGACGGGCACGGGTACACGCATATCGCTCAACGACACTGTATGATGACGCACCTGCATGTTGGGCAGCGTGTCGCACAGCTCTATGACACTGTGTAGTGACGCACCTGCATGTTGGGCAGCGTGTCGCACAGCTCCATGACGCTGTGTGGTGACGCACCTGCATGTTGGGCAGCGTATCGCACAGCTCCATGACGCTGTGTGGTGACGCACCTGCATGTTGGGCAACGTGTCGCACAGCTCCATGACACTGTGTGGTGACGCATCTGCATGTTGGGCAGCGTGTCGCACAGCTCCATGACGCTGTGTAGTGACGCACCTGCATGTTGGGCAGCGTGTCGCACAGCTCCATGACGCTGTGTGGTGACGCACCTGCATGTTGGGCAGCGTGTCGCACAGCTCCATGACGCTGTGTGGTGACGCACCTGCATGTTGGGCAGCGTGTCGCACAGCTCCATGACACTGTGTGGTGACGCACCTGCA
>OZ014467.1:8887896-8998127 GCA_963966035.1 Acleris laterana | reverse complement strand
TGTGGTGACGCATCTGCATGTTGGGCAGCGTGTCGCACAGCTCCATGACGCTGTGTGGTGACGCACCTGCATGTTGGGCAGCGTGTCGCACAGCTCCATGACGCTGTGTGGTGACGCACCTGCATGTTGGGCAGCGTGTCGCACAGCTCCATGACGCTGTGTGGTGACGCACCTGCATGTTGGGCAGCGTGTCGCACAGCTCCATGACACTGTGTGGTGACGCACCTGCATGTTGGGCAGCGTGTCGCACAGCTCCATGACACTGTGTGTTGACGCACCTGCATGTTGGGCAGCGTGTCGCACAGCTCCATGACGCTGTGTGGTGACGCACCTGCATGTTGGGCAGCGTGTCGCACAGCTCCATGACGCTGTGTGGTGACGCACCTGCATGTTGGGCAGCGTGTCGCACAGCTCCATGACGCTGTGTGTTGACGCACCTGCATGTTGGGCAGCGTGTCGCACAGCTCCATGACACTGTGTGTTGATGCACCTGCATGTTGGGCAGCGTGTCGCACAGCTCCATGACACTGTGTGTTGACGCACCTGCATGTTGGGCAGCGTGTCGCACAGCTCCATGACACTGTGTGGTGACGCACCTGCATGTTGGGCAGCGTGTCGCACAGCTCCATAACGCTGATGATGCTGCGCACGTTCTGGTCGACGGCGGTGCTCAGCTCCTCGTCGAACTTAAGGGTCGCGGCGGAGTGGAACACCACCGACACCTGGCGGCGGACACGGCAGACCGGTTATTATTTACGACAAATCGAGAGCGAATAGTCTTCTACTGAAGCAGCAAGCTCAAGGATGACAGTGATCAATTTTATTTGATGAATAAAAGATAATTAGGTATTTATATTTGACACATTAAAATCTGTATAAAAAAAAATAACCTTATTGCGTAGAAAATAAAGTGCGTAAAAAAAAGAGTACTTTTTTGAGTTTTTCAACCATATTATCTTAAATACGGAACCCTCGGTGCGCGGGTCAGACTCGCACTTGACCTGTGCTTTAACACAGGACATTTAAAAGTGCAGACGTATGTATGTGTGTAAACTCTTTTATTGCACAAAAAATATAAATATTACAACATTCACACATACACACACAATACCTAATAACGTTTATCCTAAGGTATCGTTCGTCTGAATTATTGTTAATCCTGAATTGATTTGAACAAGTTTATATCTGTGTAAGATAAGATAAGATAACAAGAGCCTTACGTCTTGCAGCTGCGCGGCGGCGCCGGGCGGCATGCCGAGCCCCGGCCGGGCCACGTCGCCCTCCAGGGCCACCAGCTTCTCCAGCTGGCCCGGGAAGCGCTGGCGGACCACGTCGAACACCTGCACACGTAACTAGGCTTTATTCTGTACTAGCAACCAGCTGGTGTATGTGAGGTTTCTTTACCACTCGCACTATTATAAAAATCTTCCTCAAAAAAATGCCGTGTGGCTACCGGGTTAGTATAGTGCCACTCCATGTCTTCCCGTGGATGTCGTAAGAGACGACTAAGGGAATAAAGGCTTTTTTTTTATGGCATAGAGAAGACAAACGAGCACACAGGCCACCTGATGGTAAGTGGAAACTGTGACCCATAGACATTCGCATTCACAAGACTGCAATGCAATCCTAAGACTGCAAATGCGTTGCCAACCCTGAGGACTAAGATGGAATGCCTCTATGCTAGTCATTTCACCGGCTGTCTTATCCCCAAACCGGAACACAACAATGCGAACACTGCTGTTTGGCGGTAGGTTAATGGATAAGATGGTGGTAGCGATCCGGACGGACCCTGCACAAGGTCCTACCACCCGCAAAACCCACGCACCCGCTTGTAGCACTGTTAGGCGATGGGCTTGCATCCTGTCACTAATACGCTGGTAAACTTAGCCTGATTGTGCAAAATGTGATTACAGAATTATCACCAAGTTCTTAGAGTTGTTGGTAATTCTGTAGCTCTGCCTACCCCACTCTGGGAATGAAGGCGTGAGTTTATGTATGTACTTGTAGAATGAGAGAGAGAGTCTGACCTGCGAGTCCTTGAGCGCCTGCAGCCGCTGCGCCGGCGCCGAACCCTTCTTGGATCGCAGCAGCAAGTGCAGCCGCGCGATGTCGGGGCATGTGGACAGCAGTCGTTCCACCAGCACCTGTGGCAGGAACGCATTTCTCAAGACTGCTTTTCGGAAAAGAAAATTCTGAACCCTAAATAACTGTTCACATTGATAGGAAAGTATTCAGGGGTATGATTACCATCCTTGATGGAGAGGCACTTGAAGAAGAATAAATATAAGTTGTATAGTATGTATGGCGCAGCCAGCATCCAGCTCCGATGGTTGTTGGACAGGAAATTTACTAATAGTAGGAGTATGTGTAATAATACAATAGAATAAGATTCTCTCTAAAAAATATTTTTTGGGATAAGCTTTTGTTGCTGACTGTTTTTTGTTTGTAAAATAATTATCTGCCTATTAACTCCAAACTACTTAACGTGATAATGAGTCTCAAAACGGTGGCTCTATGTTAAGTATAACTGAGATCCTGTCGCCGCCTTCCGACTGCTTCATCAGATCAGCTCTTAGATACCATAATATGGCACTGTCATCGGGTTTACATACGTGGTCTAAATTTCAGCCCAGTCCATTAACAGGAACTGGTTCAAAATTGGCAAGACTTGCAAGATAAATACGAGTAAGAGCTTGTAAAATTCATTGTAATGTTAGGTTAGGTTAGGTTAGGCATCGTGCCTTTCTCTCGAGTTCAATATATTATCCTCATCGGAAATATCTAATTTTATTCCTTTGTTATACAATTTATTAATCCGGGTGGACGGGCTCTCGTCCCCTAGGCTTTCAACAAAAACAAAAAACGTAATGGTTAGATACATCAAACAAGTGTTAAGGTTAACAGCCCACTGTCAAATAGACAAACATAGTAATAAGGTCCCGTTGCATCACCCTGCTATCCCTTTCTATCCTGTATAATCCTGAATACATAGATGATGAAAACGATACAGATGATGTAGTTGTTAATGACGATGATGGTGAAGATGATGATGGCGATGATGATGATGATGATAATGATGATGATGATCACCTTCCCGAGGAAGCCGGTGGCGCCGGTGATGAACACGGAGCGCCCGGCGTAGAACTGCGGCAGCAGCGCGCCGTCCTGCTCGCGCGGGGCCACCATGGCGATCTACTTGATATCTGTAAGACAGAACATATCTCTAAGCAAAATAAAGAAGTTAACATTTTGATTTTTAGATATTTTAAGTACTTCGGCGACGAGACCGTTGGTCCGTGAGGTAAACGCTCTAAGCCTTTTTAAGGAATTGTCATACACACACATAAACTCACGCCTTTATTCCCAGAGTGGGGTAGGCAGATCTACAGAATTTCCAACAACTATAAAAACTTTTTGATAATTCTGTAACCACATTTTGAACACTTAGGCGAAGATGTTTACCAGTGTATTAGTGACAGGTTGCAAGCCCATCGCCTAACAGTACTACACGCCTTTATTACCTTAGTCGGCTTTTACGACATCCACGGGCAGACTTGAAGTGGCACTATTCTAATCCGGCAACCACAAGAGGAATTGTCAAACTGACTCACCGATGACACGGGAGACCGAAGAGCTGGCAGTTTCCTCGCTCAACCAATTAGTCTAGTCATTCAATGAGGAAATGCTGCCAGCATCTTTGGTACAATGCCGCGTGAGCCATTCTTAGATATATTTTTTTTGTTGAGTTGTCTTACATTTATATCTTAGGTTTCAAAAACTAAAACTACTAAATACAGATTTAGTTTTAATGTTCAATTATTGTTATAATGTGTTTTAATTCATAATGCATTTTTCTCAGGACACGGTTATTATTTCAGGATTTTTATAAAACTAACCTAACCTAACCTAACTAATCTACACGATCAACGTTTATTATAAACTGTAACTTCAGCCTATACTATATGACTAACAGTCAAAGGGGTCCGGTTTTATACGTCATAGGTAACGTTAGATAGAAGATAAAAGTTGTAGATGTACGTATGTATGTAAAACATGCATAAAATGGAGAAATAAAAAATGTACAAAGGCGAACTATTTATTAGTAGAGGTGGACCAGCGAGTAGCGCGCGGAGCGAACGCCATGTGCCTCTGTCTTTAGTCCATTTGAAAAAATACTCTTTTACCGAACAATTTTCTTCACATTTGATAAACATGGATTTATTTCTCTAATATCCATGGAAGTGTCTATAAATAACTCGACATCATCGGCGAAATTCATCAACAGGAGTGAAAGCCATTTATTAAAATTAGAATTTTAGTTAGATAGCTGACATAACTCTTGAGCTGACAGTAACTTTTATCTGAGGATTGGAAAATTTGTCCGATAGAATGTATGTACCCATATGAAATACTTATTTGAGTTGGTTATTTATTTTATTATTCTTAGGTTGCAACACGTAGCGTGTTTCTATTGTTCATTGTTGAAAGACTTTTTTCGAAAGATGATCTGAAAAAGATACCAGGTCTGTAACTGTTTTTTCTTGTAATTTTATAAGTAGTCATGTTCAATGAAGATAATTGTATTGTAATTGTATTGCACGATTTCTTTTTCAAGTAAGATGTTGAACGGAATACGCCTCTTCAGGTTTTTGTAGAATTCTGTTTCTTGACCTTACACTGAACTTGGTTCTGTTACCGCACGTGAATTTATTTAACTTGACCAGTCAACAAACACACGTCACAGTGGACTTGAAATACTTGTGTGAAAAGTATCCATCAAAAGCGTTTAAACACGCATTCAAACCGAGCCGTTGCAAAACCGCTTTTACCCGCTTGTAATAACATTCATAGAGTTATAGAGGAGCGAGCAAACAGAAACACGTGAATGACATCACGTGAAGTTTGCGGAATCGTGAGTTTTTATTTGTTTTGTGAAGTAATTGGCTGTTGGAGGGGTTTGTTTTGATAGGCGTTCCGCAGGGTAACGCTCTGGGGCCACTAGTTTATGTTGTGTACACAACAATTACACGGTTTGGCGAAGATGCGCAATTGCGAACAAGTTTTTAGCAAACTCAACACGTTGTTGTCCTTTGATTACATTCATTAGCGATAGAGCGTTAAACACTCCTTAAAGAAGATTTAAGTCAATGTTTAAAATTATGGTATTTTTTAGATCTGATCGGGAACAAAGTCTGAAAGATATAAATAGGAAAATATTATCACAATAAATTAGCACTTAAAAATACGGTTGTTGTTTTAATTCCCAGGTTTTTTCGTTGAAGGCAAATCTAAACTAATATTATAAATGCGAAAGTGTGTCTGTCTGTCTGTCTGTTACATCTTCACGCTTAAACCACTAAACCGATTTAGGTGAAATTTGGTGCAAAGATTGTTTGAATCCTGGGAAAGGGCATAGTTTTTTTTTCCAAAATTCATCTCCTGAGGGGGTGAAAGAGGGTGAAAATTTGTATGGAGCGTATTATTTCACTTTTATTTGTTAGTAAATCTGCCGTACAAACATATTTTGAAAAAAAACCCACTATCTATTACGGTTCAAAAGAAACAGCTTTTTAGAGTTAAGACGGACGGACGGACAGCGCAGGCAAATTAACAGGGTCCCATTAAGCTTCCTTTGGGTACGGAACCCTAAAACGAGGAGATAATATAAATATATGATAATAAATATGTACTTAATCAATTTAAAATTAAGCAAAATAAATGTTTTCTATTTCTCTTTTTATCTTTGCCTGGAAGTGACACGAAAAAGTCTAATGCTATTTCTTTTTCACGCGAACAAACATGGAAAAATACTACCTACTTAGAAGCCTGACTCGTTCTAATGGACTATCGTCGGCGTTGGCACGTCCACCGTTTGTTGACAAAACCACATCGATTTAATATTTAGCACTAATACAAAACCTGTCATTGCGTTACGTATTACCAATACACAAGCTTTTGCCCGCGACTTCTCTCGTTGAAGTTATCGCTATAAATGTAAAATTATTATTATTCAAAGTAGCCTATGTATGTGTTATTCCAGTGTATAAGCTATCTCCATTCCAAATTTCATCCAAATCCGTCCAGCCGTTGCAGCGTGAAGGAGAAACAAATATGATATGATAAATAATGATGACAACAGGATTATTTTAAAAAGTTGTTCCGATAAAAATCATACTGATAGGGGTGACTGGGTACGGATGAAACAAAGAGAATATCCGAGAAACTATCAGCTGTAGGGTGAGGGGTGTAAGGGAAGAAAGGCGTGGCATGTTAGTGTAACATTTTCCCCAGAGCATTAATTTGTACATTGCATTTTCAATTAAGCAGCCTTATACGTTCGACCCATCGTGCTGCTTAATTGAAAATGCACGCGCTACAATGTGTTTTGTTCGCACTGACGGGACTACTTAATCTCGCCGCTTGGTTTCACTCGACAGTCCGCACGACCGGCGTTGTTTACAGAATCACTACCCAATATCATAGTATTCATAGTGTATGGTCGCTCGCTGCGCCGGCGCAGGCCCAGTAATGACCGCTATGATGCAGTAAAATGTGCTCACTCTAATGACCCAGGTATCTGTGCCTCGTTGCCAACCTCGGGGTTCCGGGTTCGATCCATTACCACATTTCAGATTGCGTGAAGAAACAGCACTTACCAGAGTAATCATTTATACCGATGATAATATTAATACGTAATTTGTGCGTGTTTTGGCGTGAGAACTAGAAAGGTGGTAATTGCATAGTTGGAATTAATTATATTCCTATGATTACTTTTATCCTGAAGCTATTATCTTTTTATAATTATTTAATCTACCGTTAAGAATACTGTTTTTTCTCTGCGTTTATACGTCCGAGTGTTGTGAAGGACGAAGCTCAGCCGTGTCGGCAGGCACTAGTGATGGGCGGTTTGTAAGTTTCAAAAGAGACACCTTCATTTAAATTTCTGCAACATTCTGAAACTTTTA
This sequence comes from Acleris laterana, assembly GCA_963966035.1. Taxonomy (NCBI): domain Eukaryota; kingdom Metazoa; phylum Arthropoda; class Insecta; order Lepidoptera; family Tortricidae; genus Acleris; species Acleris laterana. The sequence goes on along the minus strand of OZ014467.1, from coordinate 8,991,162 downwards.
AAAATGAAACTTTCACGTAAAATTTCCGCGTCGGACTCACGGCTCTTCTAACGGGCGACCTATTTATGATTTCTATTTCAAAATCAAATGTTACAGAGTCGACGGAGCTCCGCTAACATAACCTAAACCTACCTCATACGAGGGCTGCTACTTATGTAACCGGAATAGAAAAAATAAACAAACGTACATGGCTAAATATGGTTTTATTGTTTTTCGAAGTATTCTCCGTGATAATCGATGCACTTTTGCATACGTTGAAACCAATTTATAAAGCACTTTTTCCACTCTGACTGAGGTATCTCCAAAACGTGCTGTCTGAACGCGTCGACGGCATCTTCACGGGTCGAAAATCGTTGACCACGTAATTTATTCTTTACATTTGGAAATAAATAGAAATCATTGGGTGCCAAATCAGGGCTGTAAGGTGGATGACCCGTTAATTCTATATTTTGACCTTCCAAAAATCGAGTCGTTTCACGTGATGTATGACAGCTGGCGTTATCATGGTGCAGAATGATTCTCCGTCGCTGGTTGTTTTTCCGTATTTTTTCAAATACTTCCGGCAAACAAATGGTCGTGTACCACTCCGAATTAACCGTTTTACGATTCTCTAGGGGCACTGTAGCCACATGGCCATTAATACCAAAAAAGCAGGCCACCATTTGCTTCAAGGTGCTTTTTGCACGAGTTACTTTCGTAGGGTTCGGCTCATTTTGAAACACCCACACCGTTGATTGTTGTTTAGTTTCGGGATCATACGCATAGATCCAGGATTCGTCACCTGTGTAGATATTATAAACAGCTTTTGAGTCACCACGGTTATATTTTTTCAACATTTCCTTGCACCATTCGACGCGAGCCTCTTTTTGATCCTTAGTTAAGTTGTGCGGGATCCAACGCGAAAAAATTTTTTTCACAGCTAAGTGTTCATGTAATATCTTATTAATGCTCGTCATACATATGCCTATAGTCGCCTCTATCTCGCGATACGTAACATGACGGTCATGCATTATAAGTTTTCGCACAGCTTCAATATTTTGTGGTACAACGACCGATTTCGGGCGACCATCCTTAACTTCGTCCCTGAGCATACTACGTCCACGATTGAACTCACTAAACCAGTGATACACAGTAGTTTTGGATGGAGCTTCATCACCAAAAGTCGAAGTTAGTTGATCTATGCACTGTTGTTGCGTTAAACCACGCCGAAAATCGTAATAAATCATAGCACGAATATTTTCACGAGTGAGTTCCATTCTTGCAGCGAGATTAAAATTTAAACCCGCCAAAAACAAAAGACTAGCGTACATAAGAAAAAAAAAATATAGCGGCCAGTATTAAAAAAAGTTCAAATTTTACCATGGAGGTCAGATATAGCGTTTAAAAATGTTGGAATCCTGGATTCCGGTTACCTAAGTAGCAGCCCTCGTATCTATTATCCTAAATTTATTGGATTATGATATTATGAAAACCGTAAAATCTCATGCAATGTTTCTGAAAATTACTAAAGTGAAACCGTTTAAATTCTGAAAAGGACTATAGTTTTGGCATTTAACGTAAGTACCTAATGGAAACTTTCCATGAATTTTAGTTGAAATTTACCTTGGTCAGAATTATTTCCATTTAATTATGTAAGTTTCAGAAGATGTCATTATTGCAGTTGAGTTAAGTTTTGCAACGTTACAGAAAGCGCCCATACCTACCTACGTGCCGACGAAACTAGCGGTTCCGGGCTCGACTCCCAGCACCAGCAAGGGAAGTTTTGTACGATAAGTGCGATAATATGTTTCCATCTGACTTTAAACAGGTAGTCGTCATCAGTGTACCGTTTTTAAACTTTTGTATTTCCATTCATAATCTAAGGTAAACTGAGTTTAACTCGGCAACACGTACAAAAAGACCTTTAATCCCATCTCGTGGCCAGGTTTGGTAGCCAGCTTCGAAATGGGAAAAATAATCACAATTGGAAGCTGACCAAACCTGGCTGGAAAGCATTCCCATTTCATATCTAGCTACGAGACGGGAAAATGTATTTCCCAATTTGAAGCTGGCTACCAAACCTGGCTACGAAATGGGACTAAAGGCAAAAAGGGTCAAAGTTTGCCTTTTCATTTTATCCCTTTTTTTTTTTAGTTATCTACTTATGTGTGTCATCGTTGTGGATATTATTATGTTGGCTTGTATTTCGGTAACTAGTCGACTTACCGACATATGTACAAGAGCTTGGTTCGGGACTAAAATGTATACATGTAGGAATCCCTGTTGTCCTTGGTCACGCGGGTCACGCGGGTCACGCGGGTCACGCCACTCACGCCATAACTCGAGAACGGCTCGACCAATTGGTTTTTTTGTTGTGTTTTAGGACAAGACTTGTATAAAAATAATAACAACCGGGCGGCGCCGGGCACGGACAGCTAGTGCAAGATGAGAATGCCTGAGGTTTGCCGTCTGGACGGATCACCCGCTTATGTTATGAATTTATGATTATGACAAACGAGGATTCATTCGATTCTTTTTCGGCGATATAGACAAATAGTCGACGAATCCCTAATCGCCGTTTGTCCTAATCTAATACATCGTTTCTCCGTATTTGTCCTAAAGACATTTCAGCCTGTTTTTTTTGTGTTTTTTACAACTCTAACCTAACCTAACCTAATCCTGAAATCCAGTTGATGACTAACAACAATTCGGACAGGTTCGGATCGCCGCCACCATCTTACCCATTATCCCACCGCCCAGCAGCAGTGTACGCATGGTGGTGTTCCGATGTGGAGATAAGACAACCGGTGAAATGACAAGCATAGAGGCATTCGGAATCTTAGAATTGCAGTCTGGAGATTAGTCTTCAGAATTCAAATGTCTATGGGTCTCAGATCTCGTTTACCATCTCGTGTGCATACTCCTGGCACAATAAAAAAATAGATGCAATAGGAATAGACAAACGTGCGTCACAGCCCGACGGGCACTCGGCGTGTTGACAGGACCCTCGAGCGGCTCGATGTCACCTGAGAGGTGCCTCTCGACGGAGCGCTGCGCTATTGCGTAGTTAGGTACTTAAAGAGTATAAGTCTGTCTAAAATTAATTCTTGAGGTAAGCTTATTTGCAGTCAGCGACTGCCTCAAGTCCACACTTGGTGGGTCTACGTTAAGTACAGTCACGAGATTTAATTTGATACCTACCTTAGGTCCAAAGTCAGTCTGACATTCTACAACAATAAGGTTGAGTTTCCTAAAAGTTACAAATGACTTGACATCTACATTGACTCTAATGACATTGAAGACTTCAAGGATATTTTTCTTTAAATGGGTCCCAAATTAACGCTCGTGACTGTACAGCGGAGCCACCATTTCATCATTACATTGCTATGGGTGCGAAGTCATTTATATGAACCAAAAATAAGAAAGGACCTAATATAGAGCCCTGAGACACATCGGACACTGGCAAAGTTAACAAGTAAAGAGAGCTTAGACAGCGAAATCAATAAATGTGATTAATGCAAATAATGCTGGGGCTCTATTCCAATCGGTAAAAGGTTGTCATAATACGAGAGTAAGTTTGCAGTTCCTAGAGTGTCCAATTTCTACGGAGACAGGACACTTAAAAAACGTCTACCTTATCTCCTGAACAGATTACCAGCCGATATTGTTCAGGAAACCAACAAACGTAGATTTAAGGCTAGGTTACATAGGCATCTCCTGGATTCATTGTTTGAATTGTGAATGCGATGCTCACCTTTAATTATATAATTATGGGTGAGCCTGAGTAAAATCATAGTGTATATCTATTTAAGTACCGCTTTTATATTATTGGTATCATGATCAACAAGCTGGACCGAAGATTCCGCAGTCAAACTGTGCAAACAGTTTTGTGGAACAATGCATAACCTGTAAACTTTGTGTTTGTTATAATAAATAAAAAAATAAATAATATTGTCGTATTGTTTTAACTCGGCCGCGATGTCAAGTAAATAAGAGCGATCGTAGCATTGGCGATACGATAAAATATCAGAAGCAATGTGGCTTTACCGATAAACGAGTTTAGCGTTGTTTACTCTTGTCAGAGCAGCATTGTCGTCATTCAAAAACTTTAAGGTTTTGCAATGTGTCAGAAATGTCATAATTGACTTCATGTCTGCTGTTACGCAGGTACGGTCGGCCAAGCAAGTGGTCTACCAGTTTTTACAAAAGTTTCTGTGAGATCTAATTATTGAAAATTAGAAAATTTTTAACATGTTTAAAAAATGACTGACTGCTGAGTTTCTTGCGGCGTTTCTTCTCGGCAGTGGTCTCCTCTTGGGAAGCGCTGGTAGATTCATGACGTGTAAAAGTGCCCGTGCGGCCTACTTACTGAATAAATATCTTTTATCTTTTTTTTATCTTTTTTATTGCTAAGGTTGACACTTGTTGCTGTTATTCCCTTGCACCATGCGTTCAGTGTAATTAAATAGCACCACTATTTAATTACACTATGCGATCGGCAGCAAGAGCAGAGAAAGGCAGGAGTTTCTTGCGGCGCTTCTCCTCATGATGGTCTCGTCCGAAGCGCTGGTAGACTCACCCTATATTACCGACGTGTAAAAGAGCCCTCACGTGGCCTACCTATTTACTAAATAAATATTTTGAATTTTGAATTTTTTTTTTGAGACGCGTATACAGGTCTTAGACTAGGGTTGCCAACCATACTATATAATATAGTCTAACTAGATCAAAAAATATAATTCAAAAAATAAGTAGGCAAACGTATAATATTTTGAGTAAAGCGGAACGCATCTTTTTTTAAAGACCGCTCCGCCCTACACGCAGGGCAGCAAAAAATATTAATTTAAAAATTAATTAAATATTTAAGCCAAATACAGTTTTTTTGCCATCTAATATATTTTTAGAAATAACAGCTTCGAAAATACTATATTTGATAGAAAAAAAGTTGGTGACCGGAAGGGCGGAAATTATAAGTAGCTGGCCAACATAACAACTTGAACATGGTGTTGCCAGCAACAGGGAGGCGTGTTTGTTTCCCCGTTTGCTTTATAATATTGATATTTAATTTCTCAAGTAGGTAATTATTTGGAAACGATTAGAATGTAAACAACGATAATGATGATGACGACATTCGATGGAAAAATAATACTTAATGACTGCGTTTAATAAATGATTAACGATATATTATTGCTATTGTTACGTAGATCAGAACAGCATTAATTACTATTTTACTGTAATATCTTAGAGGAATAATTAACACTTGACTTAATACTTAGTACAGTCGAATACAAACAGTTGTAACCACTTTTACACTTTATTCCATTTAAATACGGTACAAAAGTGGATAGTGGATGTTTAATTTATGGTCGACTGTACATATAATAAGGCAGATTTTTTTCATATTTTTTGGGTTCCGTAATAATAAAGCAATTAAGCGCAACTTGTTAGGTTCTGTATGATTATTTGTTTCACTGGTAGAGTCCGTCATTTGTAGTTTTTTTATGCAATAAAGGTTAAATAAATAAATAAAGGTTTAAGGCAAGAACCCTTTCGATAAGATTTTGTCGGTCCGTCCGTCTGTTGTCAGTTACAGCGTCATAATCTAACTTGTAAATCAGGCAATACAAAAAAAAATCTTTTTCGGAATAGGTACATGTACTAGATAATACAGGTATTTACTTAGGCCATAATCTAATTAAATACCATACCGGACCAATTTTATGGAATCGATATATATATTTGGGTATTTCTCCACTAAGTGGAAAATCGCTGTCCGTTGGTTTTTTCGTATAATGTCTTTAGATAAATGTCAAATAAAAAGGTATTTGTGTCAAATAATAGGCATATTTTTAAGCGTGTCGTACGTATTATACCAAACATAAGGCAGCCTAGTATTTAGTTGAACATTTTTGAACATGTCATAAAACAGTACCCTGGCATGTGATGCCATGAATTTGATAAGTAAGACATAATATTAGCGATCTGTTACAATGTAACAAGATTTGTGTATTGAACTTAAGAAGGGAAAGCGTACCTGGGAAAGCTGTAGAGTCTATGTACAGCGTAGACCGCTATTATTTAAGTCACTCGCTACGTATCCCACCGCTGACTTGTATGTACATCAAGGAGATATGTTTAATTACCTACAACTGTAAGTATTGTTTAATTTAATTTTAATTTTAATTTTACTTAATCTTTGCATGCTAAGTGAAGCAGAATGTATTGGACGATTTAATATTCGCCATCACTACATTGTAATACTACATTCTAGCAAAGGAATAAATGAATTTGAATTGGAATTTGAAAAGGTGAATACACAATCCATTACAATAAAGTAGTATTTCAATTAACATGTAAGTCATTTTATTACAACTATTACTTGAATGTTGTCCCAAGACTACAAACACAGTCCCCTGTCGCCTGATTTTGATTAAAATAAAAATAATTCATGAGATTGACTTCTGTAAATGCATTGATTGTGGTATGCACGACACTGGACTTGTGATGCAAAACCATTTTTACTGCTTAATTCATTATTATTTGAAGTGAATTGGCAAGGGACTGTTCAAAATTTCCAATTAGTGGAGAAATGCCCGTTTAACCTAATAAATAAGTCCAGTCTTAATAATTTTCGTGAATTTTATAGCATAACTAAAGAACTAAGGTTTTACCCGCGTGGTTGCCGGGTTAGAGTAGTGCCACTCCTTGTCTTCCCGTGGATGTCGTAAGAGGCGACTAAGGGAATAAAGGCTTGTAGTACTGTTAGGCGATGGGCTTGCAACCTGTCACTAATACGCTGGTAAACATCTTAGCCTGATTGTGCGATATGTGGTTATACAGAGTTGTCAACAGGTTTTTGGAGTGGTTGGTAATTTTGTAGCTCTTCTTACCCCACTCTGGGAATAAAGGCGTGAGCTTGTGTATGTGTATGTTAGAATTAAGGCTGAGGAGTAGGTATACAGACTACCACATAGTAGGTATGCTCTCCCATGTAGGTATTGTAGGTACATTTGCAATTAGTTAAAAAATATATATTTTTCCCAAATGAATGTTATTGTTTTTATTTAATACCCAAATAAATAATTATATTCTATTCTATTTAATCTCAAGAGGGCAATCCTAAGGTATCCAAAGCGTTGCTAACGGTGTCATCCCCACACCGGAACACAACTCTACAGATACCGCTACTTAGGAATAGGTTAAAGGGTAAGAAATTGATACGATGTCAAATAGTGTTAAAATAATTAAAGTGACCACATCCGTATTGTTACGTTTGAGGACAACTTTTTAAAGTAATAAAACGTTTTATGACAATTGTCTATTCTTCTATGCTGGCCCTGTCGCGCGGACAAACAAACAAACAGATGTACACCAGATCAAACAGAGCCGTGACCCCGCGCCGCGCTCGGAGGCTGCTCATGGGGTATTGACACACGTTACATCACGACCTAGATTCGTTGTGACCTTGCCTACGGAGCTAGCGGTCCTAGGTTCGGTGCCCAGTACGGGCAAACATGGTTACCTATGTTATTTTTGAAAAACTGTTGTCCGGTATTTCTTTTGTCGGAAATTTTCATTTCTACGATAATTATTATTTTCTGAAACCGTTTAGCTAACCTGGCTAATATGGCTGCGTTTGTCGCGTTACCAAGTTTGGATAAAGCATGCGTCACGTTCTGACACGTTATATAAGTACGAGAGTGACGGATGCTTTATCCACTTTTGATAAGCGATATATACGCAGACATACTAGGTCCGCTGGATTGTTATAATAATAACCTAACCTACAGTTTCTGTAATAGTTCATAGTTTATTTTATTGATAATAATAATTACAGGTCAAGTAAATCTTTCTTATTATATAAAATACTAGCAGACCCGTGACCACTTCGTTGGTTTGCTATCTTACGCGGTTAAAATTTTTCATACAAAAGGATTTTCCCTCTAATTCCCGTTCCCGTGGGAATTTCGGGAATTCCTTTCTTAGTGCACCTCTACGGTACCTAAGCTACGTCCCTTCCAAATTTCAAGTGCCTACGTTTAGCCGTTTAGGCTGTGCGTTGATATGTCAGTCAGTCAGTCAGTTTCTCCTTTTATATATTTAGATAATAATGATATTAGAATAATTGTAAAACTAATTGATACATACGAGTAGGTAATGTAAACATTGATTAATTTCATGTAAATAGATCCCTGTAGTCATAGAATGCGTTCTCTACAAGCCATAATAGCATAATATCGTAAGGGATCAAAGTAGATATGATTGCCGGATTAGAATAGTGCCACTCCAAGTCTTCCTGTGGATGTCGTAAAAGCCGACTAAGGTAATAAAGGCGTGTAGTACTGTTAGGCGATGGGCTTGCAACCTGTCACTAATACACTGGTAAACATCTTCGCCTAAGTGTGCAAAAATGTGGTTACAGAATTATCAAAAAGTTTTTATAGTTGTTGGAAATTCTGTAGCTCTGCCTACCCCACTCTGGGAATAAAGGCGTGAGTTTATGTATGTGTATGTATGTGGGATCAAAAGATAGTTATACATAGCGCTTTAAAGTTAGGTTTAGAGTAATGCTTATTGATAGGGTCCCGTAGGGCGCCCTTCGGCCACGGAACCCTCAAACATAGATGACGTCATCGACCAGGGCACAAGTACCTACTCAAACCGACGTGTTTAAACTTTGGTAACGGATCCGCCATTTTATTTTAGGCGCGTGAAAACTGACAGCCCATTGTCACTTCATCAATCGCAATACGGAGTTAAACATAGCTTACCTTAACGTTTTTAGCACATTACGTGGGGAAAAACAAGTCCAAATATATTTTTAATGTGCTTAAGTTGTTATCTTTTCATTATAGACGCGTGGTGACGTCTGCGAGAGAAACAACAATGTTACCTACTGTTAGACAGCACTAGGATGTAGGTATGCTAAGTCAAAGTGGTGGTGAACTGGTGACGTGATATGGTTATAGCGAGTAGGTACATTGTGTTGGTTCGTATGATGAGAGAGAGAAATTGTTTATTACCTAATTAGCAGAGATCGGAATAGGTAGAGCTAATTTGCCTAAACTTGAGGCATATTCATTCATGCGTGAGTGAAATGGATTACATTATTGAATGAAGGTGCATCAAGTTTAGGCAAATTAGCTCTACCTATTCCGATCACTGCAATTAGTGTGTACATCTTTCAGTTCCCGCAGGATTGTATCAGCTAACTTATGTCTAAAAGATCTGTGCAAGCTAAGCGCTAAGTCACAAATGTAGATGTAAAAATGTAATTCACCAGTACTTTTCTTACGATTCATTTTTTAATTTTATTTTATTCTTAGGGGGCGCGGAGTCGCTGTCCCTCGAGCGTGTCACGTCATGATTTCGCCTATTCTATGATTTATTAATAGATCTGTGGGTGTGTATCTCCGGGTGTGTCGAGGCCATCTATAACCATTGTTGCAATTTTGTCCAGCGTTTTTTGTTTCAGGTGCCACGCCTCGAAGTCTGTGATGTCTCAAAGCGTCTCCAAAAGATGGACGATGATGAGATTGGTTGTTGTAAGTAAACTGAGAAATAATTGTTCTGTGCCTACACTGCTTAATGCTTCTAAACTGTAATATTGACGATGTAAAGAGATGGCAAAAGATTAATATTGTTTTGGAGGCCTGGGTTGATCTGTAGGGGAGTGTGGAGGATCTACAGGGGCCTTCGGGTCCCGCCCTTGGGCTCCGTGCTAGACGACAGGGGCCCGTAATAAGGGAGAAATGACTCTCGGACGGGGCTCGGTGTAACGTCGAACGCGGTACCCAAGGAGTTAACGTTAACAGTAAGTTAATGCAAAGCAGATTCATAATAAATCATACATGTAAGTTTGTCGCTCCATTATTATGATAATGTCATATGAACCGGATCACTTCGTTTACCCGAATTTCATTTGCCATAATTGTGTCACTTGCCATAATGTTAATTTGCCATAAAGGCATTTTTTCTGAAACTGTAAACCTTTCTGGTAATTTTTACATGCCATCGTATAGAGCCCAATAGGTTAGGTTAGGTTTGTTTTATAACAATTCTGAATAGTTCACGATTTCAGAAAAAATGCCTTTATGGCGAATGAATATTATGGCAAGTGATAGAATTATGGCAAATGACTTTCGGGCAAACGACAGAGAACCTATGTGAACCTAAGGCATTACGAGACATGTAAGATTATGGAAACGTGGCGACAGCTAGTGTAGGTACATCCGCAGTTCGGAAGCGAGACAACTGCCACCAACATCCTAATTGACGCTAACGCGTTTTAAAACAATGACGAGATATATGCTACATAATTTATAATGTCAATATTGGTCGTACGCCCCTACGGTGTATCTTCAGATAGGTACTTCCTAGCTGGCCTTCTTAGTTGCTAATACGACTTTGTTGCTTTTACAACAAACTTGTGTTGAATACTTGAATGACCGTGAGATTTGACTAGACGTCAAATCAGTCAGGCTAGGTGGAAGTAAGCCTTCGGAGCTAGCGCTTCAAATCAAAGTCTTTGATGATTTCTATGTATTTAAGTAAGTATTTTAATTTCCGAAGTAGGTCTTAGGGGTATGGTACGGTCAGCCCAGAAAGTGGTCTACCAGTTATGACAAAGGTTTCTCTAAGATCTAATTGACAAGATTTCATATTTTCAAGACTTTAATTTTATTTGTTTTATAGATACTGTTTGGAAGGAGAAAGAACTAATAGTTTTAAATTTTCTCTAGAATGAATAATTATTTTATTATTAATTTATTAAGATGTACTTATTCTAAAAGGGCGTAACTTCATTTCTACGACACAATGGACATATTACGTTAGTCCAATCTGTATATAAAAAAGTATCATGTCAACCGATAAAGGGCCACTTGCACGAAAAGTTTAACCCTGGGTTAAGACACTAACTCGAGTTAAAATTACAGTTATCGTATGAATCTGACGTCTACTAACTCGAGTTAGTGCCTTAACCCAGGGTTAAATTCTGCGTGCAAATGGCCCTAACGCCCACTTGCGTGGACCAGAGTTAGCGTCTTAACCCGAGGTTAGGCGGCAAACTACGTACAAAAGTAGACGCTTAACTCTGGGTTAAGGGCTAACTCTGGTCCGCGCAAGTCCGCCTAAGTCTCTATCCATCTGTCAATAGTGTCAATGTCTAATTTGAAGTATGACAACTTTTTTTCTCGTGAAAAAGGCAATGGTATTATATCTATTCAGGCATAGTATTGGTAAAACTCGATATTTTTACTAACTCACTTGTAATTTTGAAAATAAAGAAAAATAAATCTAAATAAATATTTTGACGTGTTGAGGAGGTAAAACCCTTTCGATTCGTATAGTAATTTGCAGGTGTCACCAAAATGAAATGTTGTCAATTATCGCTAAGGTTGACACGTGTCACTGTCATAATATTATTGCAAGGGAAAATCGAACTTGTTGTATCATGACGTGGAAATGGACTTCAACGTAGGGTGGTAGACCACATTTTTGGCCGATTGTACTGGCTGGGGTTTCTGCTCGAGACTTCTCGAACTCGAGACAACTCGAGAGTTTCGCCTCCATTCCAGACGAGAAACAAATAGCCGATTCTCGAGACTCTCGGATTCCGGCGAACACGAAATAAGGGCTAAAGTCAGGCTCGCCATTTCGCCGCTTTTAACAATGAAAACAAATTTATAAAACTCTTAAAGGAACTTCTCATAAGAAAAAGTTATTATACTATAAATACGTACTTGGAAGACAAACTGTAATTTAAACTAAAACCTATACCTACATTTAAATAACAAACAGTGACATTAATAAATTCTATAAATAAATATCAGATAAAGTACATTGGAAAGATAAGTTAGAGATAAATACAAAAATATGATAATAATATACAGAATTAATGATCATTATACATATGTAACACATAATCGATTATACAAATATAAATATAAATATAAAAATATAAATATATTATTATATTTTATTAGACAAATTATACGCTTCAGGAATTAGAGGAAACGCGCTAGACTGGTTCAGCTCGTATCTGTGTAATCGCACTCAGTATGTGGAGATTACGCATACGGACTTCTCGACAGGAAACATCCAGTTCATCAGATCCGATAGAGTCCCAGTTACCGGCTCTATCCCTCAGGGAAGCGTTTTAGGATGTGTCTTGTTCCTTATATACATAAACGATCTTCCAAATATAATAGATGACTATTGCACGCTCTTTGCGGATGACATTACTATATTGTTCCCTTGCTCAACTTCTGCAGAAGTAGAAAACAAAATAAATTCAACGCTCAATAAAATATCTTTCTGGCTAGAAAAACATAATCTACAGCTAAATATAAACAAAACTAAATTAATTCAATTCAAGCCTTATCAAAAACCTTCATTACCCATTACCTACAGTTTCAATAATATATGCCTAGAAAACGTCACGTCCGCGACCTTTCTAGGTATAGATCTAGATTCAAATATAAACTGGATGCCTCATATACATAAATTAATAAAAAAACTATCGTCATTTATATATGCTCTCTATAACCTAAAACGCGTAACCGACTTCCAAACGGCTCTTACAGCATATTACGCGTACGCTTACTCGCGAATGTCTTACGGCATCGTGCTGTGGGGAAACAGCTGTGAAGTAGGTACCATCTTTACCCTCCAGAAAAAGTTAATTAGGATATTAGCCAACATTGACCATATGGAGTCATGCAAGCCATACTTTATAAAATTCCAACTTCTTACCCTTACCTCTATTTACATATTGGAAACAAGCAAGTTTGCCAGAAAACACGAAAAATTATACTCACCAAATTTAAGTATGAAAAGAAATGACCGGTATTTATTTAAACTCAAACTTCCCTTTTCCAAATTAAAATTAGTCACATCCAGTCCCCATCACATGTTAATCAAAATTTATAACCACTTACCAAACTCAATTAAATGCATAGAAAATACCAGGATCTTTAATAAAACCTTAAAACAATTTCTAATAAATAAATGTTTTTATAATCTGAAAGAATTCTTTGGTGCTCCATACAAATAATTATAATCCGACACGACCCCAATTAGTATAAGTAGTTTTAGAAAATAATAATTATTAGATATTAATATGTTGCACAATAGTGTTGTATAGCTGCTCTCTATCCTATGTTGCTGTGCCCTTGCAGGGCGTTACATGCAAACCTCCCATTATCTACCACCTATATATATATTATGTTAATGTGACATGCAATAAAATATTTGAATTTGAATTTGAATTTGAATAGGATTAAATAATACAAAATAATTATAACAGATATTTAAGTTTAATTACTTAGTTCAAATTAAGTTTGACATAATTTAATTTAAATTATATACCTTATGTGCAATATAATTATTAAGTACAATGTAGAATTATTGAGCTAAAGCCCTCTCTTAATCTTAATGTTGCTGTGCCCAACAGGGTCCATAATTAAGTTATAATAATTAAAATAAATAAATAAATAAATATCAGGGGACAATCTCACACCAATTGACCTAGTCCCAAACTAAGCTCTAGGCTTGTACTATGGGTACTAGACAACGATATAAATACTTATATAGAGAAATATATACTTAAATACATTTAGAAAACATCCATGACTCAGGAACAAATATTCGCGCTCATCACACAAATATCTACCCTTACCGGGATTCGAACCCAGGACCGCTAGCTTCGTAGGCAGGGTCACTACCCACTAGGCCAGCGCGTCGTCAAATACATATATTTATTACTGTAATAGCTTAAGTTAGCCTGTTAACTGCCAACACATTGTGGAATGCAATAAACGTTTGAGTATTGAGTATTGAGTATTGATAATCCGCGCACTATAAGAACGAGAGTCGAGACAACTCGAGAAATTGGAGTCGAGAATTATCGAAACTCGAGAAAAAAAATGAGGCGAGATACCAGAATCCCTACTGACAAGAGTTTGTTACTTGCTTGTTTATATTACGGTTTTCTTTTTGTTTAGTTTTTTTTCGCGGTTTCACTGGAAGGTTCCAACGGAAGCCTAGCGCTGGCTTATTATTATTATTATTATTACGTTCTCCGAGATGTAATGCTTTAACGAACTCAACTTTTCAATTAATGCGTTAGGTTAACGATTAATGAAGTTAACTATTTCATGAAGGATGCCCGCCATGCCTAGAGCTTAGTTTGGGACTAGGTCAAGTTGTGTCAAATTATTTTCAGATAATTCTCTATTTACTAGCTTCTGCCCGCGACATCGTCCGCGTAGATTCTGATTATCTGATTATATTATACACTAGCGACCCGCCCTCGCTTCGCTTCGGTTTATGTGAGTATGATATATAGCCTTCCTCGATAAATGGGCTGTCTAACACTGAACGAATTTTTCAAATCGGACCAGTAGTTCCTGAGATTAGCGCGTTCAAGCAAACAAACTCTTCAGCTTTATAATATTAGTATAGATATAATGACTTTTTGCCTTTGTGGTAATCTAGGGTACGGTCACGAGCGATAATTCAAGACCCATTTCATGAAAAATATGGTTGAAGTCGTCAATGTTATTAGAGATGTCAAGTCATTTGTAACTTTTAGGAAACTCAACGTTATTGTTGTAGAATGTCAGATTGACTTTGGACCTAAGGTGGGTACCAAATTTAATCTCATGAATGTACTATCAGCCCAATGGAACCCTGACCCACCATAGAACGGTGTCACAGTGACATTATAAAACAATTTGTTTGACACTTCTTATGACTTGAATCATAACGTCTCTGTGACACAGTTCTATGGTGGGTCAAGGTTCCAATGGTCTGATAGTACAACTATCTCCATTTCGAACATCTGTATCCGTGCAGCTTGCAGCGTGAGGAAGTAACAGACTAACATACATTATCGCATTTAATATACAAACACCGGGTTGACGGGGGCAAAAATGTACCAAACCTAGTGCTAGTGGTTATTATTATGGTCCAAAGATGGCTGAAATAAGTAAATGATTTTGATTTATTTTTTGAGCCATTAAATGTCGACAAAGTTTATCGATATCGATGAAAAACATTTTTTAATCATCAAGTTTGAATACTGTTTAATTATGTGCAAGCCTCTTTTTATTTATATTTATCGCAACCATAAACAGCCGCTATCAAGGACACTGACTCTGGACTAGAGTCATTTTTGACAACCATTGAAATTACATTGAATAACAAATTCATTCAGTACAACAATATTCTTTAGCATTCCGACGAATCGTGAACCTTTTTTTTTAAGTCGGTTAAAAATGCCTCGAAAGAAAAAATGTCGTATATCTTCATGGAAAGCTGATTCAGATATAGAAAATAAAAGGACAACTTACTTTTGCAAGAAATGTAAGATACATATGTCGCGAAAAATGTTATCGATAAATTTAGTCGACATTTAAGCCTTGAGCTTAGTTTGGGACTAGGTCAATTGGTGTGACATTGTCCCCTGATATTTATTTATTTTATTTATTTATTTGATGAATCACTAGCACTGGTACATTTTTGCCCCCGTCAATCCGGTGTATGCAATAAACCATCATAACCTCAATTTAAGATTGTCATTTTTAAGGAAGTAAATAAAATAACAACTTGTTCAAATTCCCAGTGTCATTCGGAATGCTATAGAATATTTCGGCACTCGTTCGTCAGCGAAATTTAATTCGGTCAAATATTTCATTTAAACTATAGAGCAGCAAATAATTTAGTTCGCTCGTAATTAATGAACTGATTGATTTGAGCAAAAGCTGCGCAAGCGTTCGTCACACGCACGTGTCCTAGATAGTAAATACTTCATTGTTAGGAAATTGTTATGCCGGCTCCCCACGCTTGTGTTTGCCACAAACACTGCGGGACGCAACTATATGTTAGAGTGGTTACGATGTATTTTCATCTGACTCTAACGTATAGTTGCGTCCTGCAACACCAAGCATGTGGAGCTGGCATTAGACATCTAAGTATGTATGTACAGTCGAGTTCATAAATATGTATACACTACCTTGTCACTTTAATCGTTGTGATAATTTTATATATGGCTGTTTAAATATGACATGAAACAGACAAGGTACTAAAGTGTATACATATTTATGCACTCGACTGTACCTAGTATCCCCCCCTCCCTCCCCACCCAGACCTAACACGTCACGACCATTACTACTAGCCTTACTTGGGTTGTCCTTTTTGGGGTTCCGTGCCCAAAGGACTTAATTAATATGCCTTCGCTGTCCGTCTGTCCGTCCGTCCGTCCTAACTTTAACAGCTGTATCATTACTACCTTCGAGTAACAAATTCAAAAAAAATAAAGACGTGACTTAATAAAGGGGTCCCATACAACCATTTATCCAATCAAACGTTTTTTTTTGTATCGTAAAATCGGTAAAGAATACAGTCAAAGACATTTTGTGACCCACCTTAGATCTAAAGTAAATCTAACAATCTACGAAAATACGGTTGAGTTTCCCACAAGTTACAAATGACTTGACATCTCTAATGACATTGACGACTTCAAGCATATTATACATATAGTTTGACGACGCGTTGGCCTAGTGGGTAGTGACCCTGCCTACGAAACTTGAGGCCCTGGGTTCAAATCCCGGTAAGGGCAGATATTTGTGTGATGAGCGTAAAAATTTGTTCCTGAGTCATGTTGATGATGTTTTCTATGTATTTAAGTATATATTTCTCTATATAAGTATTTATATCGTTGTCTAGTACCCATAGTACAAGCCTAGAGCTTAGTTTGGGACTAGGTCAATTGGTGTGACATTGTCTCCTGATATTTTTTTTATTTTTTTTTATTGATCACTAATTAACGTTAGCGACCATACAAAAGTCAAATTTGGTATGATCATAGTGCAAATCCTAAAGAAAAACAACAAATACTCAAGTGTCAGTTGGGCTCTCGCTGATTCCATCTGAAATCGAACTCAAATTGGAATAAGTATAATAATGCCTACGGAACCCTCGGTGCGCGGGTCAGAATCAGAATCAGAATCAGAATCTTTATTTGTTAAACATAGGTAGGTACATACAGTGATGGTGATTTGTTTTACAGGTTGCGTTCGCTATGTCTTACCTGCAAAGGCAGGTGTACAAATTTTCCGTGTGCATGCAGCATGCGAAGTACTTTTACAAATAGTCAATGTTATGAACAGTAAACAAACAAAAATAAATAAATTATATCTCATGTCAAATAAATTCTAATTATGTAACAGTTTAGTCTAATTTAAATACTCTGCAATTGAATAATAACATTTAGTAATTAATAATTCGGTAAATTTCTTCTTAAATAATTTTAAATCTAGATTTACAATGTGTTTAGGTATTTTATTATATATAGATGGGGCCATGCCGAGTAGGCTATTGGCTAAAAGGGCCGTTTTCCCCGCGGGAGCTCGCAGGTTGTGCTGGTACTGGGCGCGCGCGGGCCGCGCTCGTCCGCGGGCGGCCAGCACAAATAAATGGGGATTGCATTTAATGAACAACGCTACTTCTAGTATGTACAATGATGGCAACGTGAGAAGGTTCAATGATTTGAAAGCAGGGACACAACTCTCTTTAGGCTTCAGACCCAACATAGCACGGATACACCTTTTTTGTGCTTTAAAAACAATATCTTTATTGACTGAATTGCCCCAAAATATAACACCGTATCTTAAAGTTGAAGCCACTAACCCATGATAAGCACTGATTAGCACTTTTCTGTCTACTATTTTTGATAGTTTCCTTAGTACGTATGCTGATCGATTAACTTTTTTACTGACTTCTTTGACTTGTGCCTTCCATTTTAGATTACTGTCCATAAAAATTCCTAAAAATCTACATTCGTGAACATTCTTTATTTTAGTACCTCTATAGTTGATGTCAAAATTGTTAACTAATATTTTTTGATAAAATTGCATCGTATTGGTTTTATTAAGATTAATTATTAAATTATTATTGTTGAGCCATGTCACAATTTCATTAAGAGCTACTTTGATGTCATTTTCATATTCACTAGATTCGACACATTTTATAATAGCTGTGCTATCATCTGCGAAGAGAATCATAGGACAATTAACAGATGTTGGCAAATCGTTTATGTATACGAGAAACAAAAGGGGTCCGAGCACACTTCCCTGTGGTACGCCGTACTTTATTTTTATAGCCTTTGAAGTGTACTTAAATTCCTGTTTTAATTTGGTGCAGATGCGGGTTATTTCTGTGTATTGTATTCGGTTAGATAAATATGATTTAATTAAATTCAAAATATTGCCTCTAACTCCATAGGTATTCAACTTACTCAAAAGTATTGAATGATCAACGTAATCGAATGCTTTGGTCATATCAGTGTAAATTGCACATATAGGTATTCGTTTATCCACGTGTAGAACCGCTGCACTAATAAGATCGAATAGAGCCATGTTTATAGTTTTATTTTTCCGAAAACCCTTTTGCTCGTCACAGAGGATATTGTATTTATTTAGGTAGTTGTACATTCTATTGTATATTGTACTTTCAAACACCTTTGAGAAAACTGGGATCAGGGCTACTGGTCTGTAGTTCTTAGGATTTTCTCTGTCATCTTTTTTGAAGAGGGGCTTGACAATTACCGTCTTCAAACCCTCAGGGAAGATGCCTGCATTAAATGACAGGTTAATTATGTGACTTAGATGCCCAGCTATAGAGTTACGTACAAATTTTATTACAGACGTATCGATTCCATCGTATCCTACACTTTTTGTATTTTTTAAGCCATTTATTATGTTTTGTACTTCTTTCGCTGTTGTAGGATACATAAACATTGATTGAACATTTGTGTTTAAACTTATGTTTTTAGCTTTAGAGTCAGTCGTCGTGATTTTAATTTGGTTTGTAAAAAACTCATTAAATACGTTTGCAATTTCTGTGGGATTAGTGACTATATTGTTTTGGTCTTGTTTAATTTTGGAAATGGGTTCTTTAGGGTATGATATTTGTGATTTTTTTATAATATCCCAAGCAGCTTTATTTTTATTTCGCGCCGTATTTATTTTATAGTTATTCTGAGACCTTTTCGTTAATTTAATGATTTTCTTGTATACTCTAGAGTATTTTTGCAGGAGTGTTTTATTTTTAGGGTTCGGAGCAAGTCTGTAGCGCCAAAGCAATTGTCTGTGTTTCCTACTACAAATCTTGATACCTTTAGAAATCCAACTTATTTTTTTCAAGGTTCTCATACGAATTTTATTGTTTGGGAAGCACAGATCATATAACATTTGGAAAATCTTCAAGAAATAATCATAAGCTACATTAGGATCCTCCGTATTATATATGTCAGAAAAAGATAATGAGTCTATATAAGATTTAAATTTAATTAAGTTGTCTTGGTTGTAGTCACGTCTCAATATGATCCACGAGTCGAAAATACAGGTTTTCTTTACCGGAACTTGAAACAATTGAGCTGTGTGGTCTGACAAACCTAAATCTAGTACCTCACCTCTGCAGCCTATTTTAACATTATGTGCAAAATTATCGATGCAGGTTTTGCTAACGAGTCTGGTGGGTATGCGTATTTCTAGTTTTAGATTATAACACAATAAAAAGTTTTCAAAATCGTTTGAGACCCTATTGGTTTTTATAATATCGATATTGAAATCTCCACATAAAATCAATTTTCGGCTTGTTTTGTTTACTAGCGTTAGAACAGATTCCAATATTTCATAAAACATATTTAGATTACATAGGTTTGGTGGCCTGTATATACATACAATAATGATTTGGTGCATTAATAGTTCAATGGCACAGCTTTCCAGCACGCCTGACATAGAACGCTTTGCCACATCTGGTATTTCTCTAAATGGATGATCACATCGAACTAGGATGCAGGCGCCTCCACGATTTATTGCGTTTCTCGAATAAAAGGCAGCAAGTCTAAAATTCGGTACAGTAAGCAATGATTCATGACCGGACATCATGAAATGTTCCGTTATGCACAATATGTCAACATCTAATAATTTTGTTTTAAGTTCTCCTAAATGTAATGTGAGCAAGTCTGTTTTATTTATAAGTCCGGCAATGTTTTGGTGAAGTATGTGTAAATAATTATAATGGAAAAAACTCAGTCTCGTTACCGTTTGTGCTTGCGTTTTCAAGTTTAGGTTTAGACGAAAGCTCGCTCAAGCTATCTTTTTGACTTTTTAAATAGTTAATTCCTTGCGCTAGTTGGGTGAATATTATTCTCATACCGGAATTTTTGAGTACACCTAGCGATTTCGAATACATATTGAAACTATATGGTAATTCTCGGTTCGTGTCCAGTAGATACACGTATTCATGAGTTTCGTTATCCAGGAAAAGTAGATTATTAAATGTTTCGACTCGCCAGTTGTACATTAGGTGCGTATTATTACATTTGTAAGTTGGCAGCCCTATAATAACATTCGTGTAATCGATATTCTTAAAAGTTTCTCGCAAATGGAATACTAATTGACAATAATCATTTGTTTTAAGAAAATCGTCTTCACCAATGAATATAATACAATAATCACTTCGTGTGAAGTCTTTAATTTTATTGTGTACGTCTTTCGTTAATTCCTTTATTCCGCGATTTGGGAGCAGGTAGTGACATATTTCCGCTGTAGTGCCGAGTGTGTTCTGTGCTATAGATTGCATCTTATTAAAGTAGTTCCCGGAGATAATACACAGTTTTGATTCTTGAACCTCGCAACTATTCCCTGAATTTATTTTGGGAGGGCTCATGGAACCCGCATCCTGCGCGGATTGTTTAGGGGTTGAGTATTTCATAGGGGGGTCTTCAACAGGATGAATAAATTGAGGTGAACTATTTTTAGTTGCACTTTTCTTTTTTAATGGAGTTGATTTACGGATTGGCCCATTGTCCAATGCTATTTTCTTGTATAATTCTAGCTTCTTTTGCTTTTCTTCCAGGTTCCTTTTTAACTCGGTAACTTCTCCATTTAGCCGAGCAATCTCATCATGGGCACTGGCGAGTTGGACGCCGAGACAGTTAATTTCAGATTTTAGCTCAAATATTTGGGGATCTTCGGTTGTCGATAAATTAGGTAAACTTCGTGCGGTATCGTCATGTAGAAGAGACTCCTGAGAGTCGGATTCTGACTCGCATATACTATCAAGAGACTGGGAGCTGCGCTGAGAAGTTTGCGAGTTTTTTGGTCGCCTAATTGTCACATTATCTGGAAGGTTCTGTTTATTTGTACTCATTGTCCCTTTAGATGTGATAGATGTACTTGATGTGTTTGTAATATTAAGCTTATTGGCAGCCTTATGACAGGTGCTACATTTCCATAATTGTTTGTGTTCTTTTGACATCGTATAAAATCTTCTGGTTGTTACGTTTGTCGTGCAATTGACATCGTAATGTTTCGAACAATGTGAGCACTTTAGGAATTCATTCGTTTTAATTTCCTTTCGGCATTTAGAGCAGTTAATCCTAATAAGTTTAGGTGACATTTCGATCAATGAAATTTAATTATTCTATACTGTATTTTACTCACACCAACAAATGCTCCTTGAAAAAAGTATCCTTCGTATTGCCTTCTCCCCATTGACTTATGTCCACTGCTCCTGTGTCAGGTGTCCGCTACGGTCGTGAGTCAGTGGCCCCGCGCGATAACGAGCAGCGCGGGCAGATGACTCACCGTCC
Source organism: Acleris laterana (assembly GCA_963966035.1). Classification (NCBI taxonomy): domain Eukaryota; kingdom Metazoa; phylum Arthropoda; class Insecta; order Lepidoptera; family Tortricidae; genus Acleris; species Acleris laterana. Next base: position 8,969,519 of record OZ014467.1, on the reverse strand, counting down.
GCGGGTGCCGAGCGCTCGCGATTCGGGGGTATTGAATAAACACAATACGTTACTTTAAAATATTTAAAATGTTTTTTGCAATATCTTTAAAACTAATACGTATTTTTTTAAACGGTTTTTATCACTGTATTGCGCATATCACTCTCTTCAAAACGATATAATTTGTGACGTGAGAATACACTTTTTTTAAACACTTATCAAATTAAAACGACGGAGCTTCGAAATACGCAACTGCCTTGCGCTAGCGTCCGAGGCGCCCTTGACCGTTATTTGTATCTGTTTGTAATCTCAGCCTCAAACGGACATGGGCGTCAAGCGTTATAACACCTCTCCTTTCGCGTCCAGGGTCAGGAATAGCTGCAAGGACCACGATGTCACTGACACGCTCGCACTAACGGCCAGCCACACGGCCGCGCGTGTTTGCTCACTAATATACGAGTAGTTACACCAATATTGACGCCGGCGCGGGCGCAGCCTCGTGATGAATAAAACTATTGAAATTCTTTGAAATAACAAAGAGCTTTGACAGCTCGACTATATCCAATCGGCATCACAAGGTTCAAAAGATACAGCTGTAAAGTTAAGACGGACGGACGGACAGCGTAGGGATATTAATAGGGTTCCATTAGGGTGCCGTCGGGCACGGAACCCTAAACAAGAAAGCCAGTTAAACTGGACTGGTTAGGAACCATGATTTAATGACAGTTAGTGCTGTCGTTCGCAGGTCAACACTTATCAGATCTCGTAATATGTACATCACGAGCGTTAATTTGGGACCCATTTCAAGAAAAATATGCTTGAAGTCGTCAATGTCATTAAAGATGTCAAGTCATTTGTAACTTTTCGGAAACTCAGCTTTATTGTTGTAAGAATGAAGTTGTGGATACCAAATTAAATCTCGTGACTGTACATAGAGGTCGCAATTTACACTCTATTACAAAGTCCAATGGTAAAAAATGGTCAAAAATGTGGTCTACCACCCTACGGTTGAAGTACCTACATTTGCACGATACGATAAAACCAGTTTGATCTTCCCTTGCAATAATATTATGACAGTGATAAGTGTCAAACCAAGCGATAATTAAGTAGATCTTAGAGAAACTTTTGTAAAAACTGGTAGACCACTTGGCCGACCGTGAGAGCATGTGTCACTTTCCGTCTCTTCACCAAGCGGTTCCAACGGAGGACCAGTGCTGGCTTTACGGCTAGCGAATGCTGAGTTGGGACCGTTTCGCAACTGTTTCTGTGTCTTATTTTTTGTATCTATGTACAGTCGCGGAACGAAAAGGTTGACCAGTTTTCAAATAAATTTATTTACGCGTTGCAAACACATGTTACCTTTTTAAACTGTGTAACAGACGAGAGAGATAATAAAGAACCAATAGTGGCTGTTGTTTATACGTGACCATAGCAACCCTTTTGTAACGACCAATAAAGACTAAGTTCAGTTAACCAATAGTGGCTGTTGTTTATACGTGACCATAGCAACACTTTTGTAACGACCAATAATGACTTGAGCTCAGTTTGAACCAATAGTGGCTGTTGTTTATACGTGACCATAGCAACACTTTTGTAACGACCAATAATGACTTGAGCTCAGTTTGAACCAATAGTGGCTGTTGTTTATACGTGACCATGGTAACCATGTAAGCAGATACTGAAAACTTATACTGAGCAAACAAAAACAGATCTTAAGGTGGTCAACCTTCTCATTCCGCGACTGTACCTAATGTTGTTTTGTATTGTTGCGAATATAAATGTTTCTTTATCTTTGTCTAGCTAGGGGACACCGTTGATGTAGGAAAACATATCGAAACTTTTATGTGGTCATCTTGCACCGTGTTATCACTACATAGTATAAAACAAAGTCGCTTCCCGTTGTCTGTCCCTATGTATGCTTAGATCTTTAAAACTACGCAACGGATTTTGATGCGGTTTTTTTTTAAATATAGAGTGATTCAAGAGGAAGGTTTATATGTATATTATTTTTTTATTTTATGTACTGGTGTTACAGAAAACTCATATAAACCGAAGCGAAGCGAGGGCGGGTCGCTAGTAAGTTATAAACAAATGAGTAGTTTTATATGAGTAGGTGGGTTTTAGTTTTATTTTTCCTTTTTTTTCCTTTATCTCTCACGTAAGATTTTTGCCATGATTTCCTGCTGATCTACGCGTGTTATTTGATATTATATTGAATTTAATATTTATTGCCTTATATAATGCTAGATTAAGTAGTACCATTGTAATATGTTTAAAAAATGACTGACTGCTGAGTTTCTTGCGGCGTTTCTTCTCAGCAGTGTCTCCTCTTGGGAAGCGCTGGTAGATTATTGACGTGTAAAAGTGCCCGTACGGCCTACTTACTGAATAAAATTAAATGTCTTTTATCTTTTTATCTTTATCTTTATCATTGGCTTCTCCGCTAAGTTAGTCCGCTCGACACTCGTCTTGGCCGTAATATTTGTGTACTCCGCGTCATCCGTCCACAATGGGCAGTTCCGACGCTGCCCGCTCGGTTACGTCACCCGCCGCACGGCGAGGTCGGCATTGGGAATTACTTTACCATTGATAACTTTATGTTACCCTGGTATGTGGTAGTGACCCTGCCTATGATGCTGGTGGTTCAGGGTTTGAATCCCGATTAGGGTTAATAATTGTGTGATGTGCGCGAGTATTTGATGTGTAAAGTGGCCTACTTACTGAATATATTATATATTTTTAGGGTTCCGTAGTCAAACTACGAACCCTTATAGTTTCGCCATGTCCGTCCGTCCGTCCGCAGCCTAGCGCAGACCCTTCGAGCTAGAAAGCTGTAATTTGGCATGAACATATACATATTAATGACGCCAACAAAGTGGTAAAATAAAATCTAGTCGCTTCCCGCTGTCTGTCTGTCCATATGTATGCTTAGATATTTAAAATTACGCAACGGATTTTGATACGGTTTTTTTAACAGATAGAGTGATTCAAGAGGAAGGTTTAAATGTATAATAAATAAAAAAATATGCACGGGTCTTACAGAAAACTCACATAAACTGAAGCGGGTCACTCGGGGGCGAGATTTATAATATGTAGTTGATAGTGATTAGATTACTGATGATTCAAATACCTAGTTCGCGTCGTGTGTGACGTCACTCGCGTCCAATATGGCGGCCATAACCATTTCGTTTGACGTATTTGATACGGTACGGTCACGAGCGTTAATTTGGGACCCATTTCAAGAAAAATATCCTTGAACTCGTCAATGTCATTAGAGATGTTAAGTCATTGGTAACTTTTAGGAAACTCAACGTTATTGTTGTAGAAAGTCAGATTGACTTTGGACCAAAGGTGGGTACCAAATTAAATCTCGTGACTGTACAAGTACACCTACAAAGTATCGCTTTTTAGGGTTCCGTGGCCAAATGGACAAAATGTATCTCTTTTAATTTTGTCATATCTTACTGCGTTTCACAAAACGTAATTTATACCTAAACGAAGATACGTGTTTCTTGATTTTGTAAAAATAATAATAATAACGTATACGACCTATATCCAACTGAAATAATATACCTTTTAAACGGTGAAAGAATTTTTCAAATAGGTGCTGTGGTTCGGAGATTATAGCATATAATCAAACTTACAACTTGTAGTATACATAGGTAGTTAGAGCAAGGCCCAATAGCATTTCGTAAAACAATATTTTGATATTTGTTAATATGTCGGTGTTGACACTATATTATTATAGTGCGGACGCGTCGAATCGGCTCGTTTGATCATATAAATCTTTGGATATTGTTTAAGGGTACCTTCCTATAACTATTCTATCGAAATACCCTTCAACGAACATAATTATCGTTATGCAGGATTTTTATTTCATCAAAAGACAATTTCTCATCGCAAAAAATCGCATTTAGTTCTGAACAATAGGTATAATAATATAGTACCATCGAGCTGGTCTGATGATGGAGACTCAGGGTGGCAATATTAACTCCTATATTACACATGATAAACCCGTCGTGTAAGGGCTTGTTAAAATCGTCTTGACAAGAAGATGACGACTGTGCAAAAAAAGTACAGTCGGCAATAAAAGCTTGTCCCAAAAATGTTTTTTTTCACCAGTCTAACCTAACCTAACTTATCTACTAATGATTAAGAAAGTAGGTAGAGTTGTATGTAACTGTGTAGAGTGGAATTAAACAAAATGGAGCGTTACTATTGTTTAAAGATGGTTACATAAAAAAAGTCGTTTTATTAAATGCCAGACCGAAAGACAATAATTGATATTGATGGTCCTGAAAGAGATCAATTATCTGGCGAAATTTAGACTCATTAAGCGCATAAGTAGTAGAATATTGCAGGTTAAATGCTCATAGAGAAATGCGATAATAATATTTATAGAAAATCATGAAGCCAATACTCAGGAAGCTGACTATACACTGTGTTGCCATATAAAAGTTTATATTCGTGACACTTTCCCAGGGTCTTCAACTCGGAGGCTACCTTACTCGCAGCTGCAGGAAGTAGTTCATACACCGTGTTTTGTTTAAAATTCAAATTGTTTGAAATAGTTAGTCGCCGGGAAAGACAAATATTATCGTAAAGGGCCACATTCCTCTCCCATTGTGTTATCTTGTTAATAACGTTTTTATACATTGTATAATAATATCTCTTACCCGTGTGGTTGCCGGGTTAGAATAGTGCCACTCCATATCTTTCCGTGGATGTCGTAAGAGACGGCTAAGGGAATAAAGGCGTATAGTACTGTTAGGCGATGGGATTGCAACCTGTCACTAATACACTGGTAAACATCTTAGCCTAAAAGTGCAAAATGTGGTTACAGAATTATCAACCAGTTTTTAGAGTTGTTGGTAATTCTGTAGCTCTGCCTACCCCACTCTGGGAATAAAGGCGTGAGTTTATGTATGTATGTGTAATAATATCTCGACGATGTCGCCGGCCATCGCTGACCCGTGTAGTAACAGGTGTCGCCACTCGGGCCACCGCCGATGACGAGCGAGAAGCGAGTAGAGCCACCGATCAACTATTAAGACTGCGCCGAGCAAACGCCGAGCGTCCAGTGGCGCCCTCATTACTATTATTGTGTTTTCTAATTAACTAAAGAATTTCCTTAAAATCAGACGATGTGTTTTTGTAGTGCAAGTAAAATCAAAATTTATGGGATAAGTAACAAAATTTAATAACAATTATCCTTTGAGTAATCAGCTTAATGGACAAAGGTGGGCACTTTTGTTCGTTAAGTTGATAACTCGAAGGTGAATTGTTATTAAACTATGTGATATACCCTATACCGTCCAATATCAAGAAAATGCTTTAGTTTATTAGAAAACACAATAACAGTAATAAGGGCGACACTGTAGGTACATCCGGCGTACGCTCGGCGCAGTCTTAATACATGTGTCTCTTTTATTGACCCGGAATCTCTCCACTAGTTTGTAGAAATAAAAAATATAGATCCCGTGTCAATAAAGGAGACATATACACTCAGGGGCAAAAATAACGGGTCAGAGTGCGTTTTTCATACAAACGAGGCTATTTCGAATCCTTGGTTCCTAGCCAGCGGTTGTTTTGAGTGAGGTTTAATGGTGGATACACCAAGGTTCAATAGAGGAGGTCAAAAGTTCTTAAGATACCTAACTGATAGCACAATCAGTTGACACCACAGCGAGAGAGTTTGGGTCAGCATTTGGATTTCCTTACATTTTATTGTCATTTTAGATGTTTTTCTGAAGATGCACAATTCCGGCGTTAGCCGCAGATTCAATCAGTTGGGTGTCTTAGGCACTCTGGAAGTCCTGTATCGATGCTCGGGGTATCCATCATCAGATTTCACTACAAGCATCCCCTGGCGAGGAACCAAGGCTTCGAAATAGCCTCGTTTGTATGAAAAACGCACTCTGTCCCGTTATTTTTGCCCCTGAGTGTAGTTGATCGCTGGCTGGTCACACTACCGGCCAGAACTCTCTCCAACAAAAGATATAAAAAGAGAAAAATAGAGAAGCAGCTTCACGTAATTGATATATACATACATACATAAACTCACGCCTTTATTCCCAGAGTGGGGTAGGCAGAGCTACAGAATTACCAACAACTCTAAAAACTTTTTGATAATTCTGTAACCACATTTTGCACACTTAGGCTAAGATGTTTACCAGTGTATTTTAGTGTCAGGTTGCAAACCATCGCCTAACAGTACTATACGCCTTTATTCCCTTAGCCGTCTCTTACGACATCCACGGGAAGACATGGAGTGGCACTATTCTAACCCGGCAACCACACGAGTAAAATACGATACGATAAAAATGCTTGCTTGTATATTTTTATTCGAAAGAAAAGCCTTTTGTAAGGATCTAATTTGAAGCATTTCATGATTAAAAGTGTTATTGTTATTTAAGCTGCTGGGGTTCCTTGTAATAATAGTAGTACATAATACGGCCATTGAAATAAATAATAGTGTCAAGGAAGTAAAGTGCAATTTCTTTTGTTTTTGTAACTAATGATCAAATTAGAAAATTGACTTTATTCCAATAATTATAGATACATATTCCACTGGATTCGTTGTATGGTGGGCCTTAGGAGGTTAAAATAATACTAGCCTACTTACTGTGCAAAAATAGCGGATCTATTTAGAAAATAAAATATCAAATATTAAAATATTATAAGGACAATCTCACACCAATTGACCTAGTCAAAACTAAGCTCTAGGCTTGTACTATGGGTACTAGACAACGATATAAATACTTAAATAGAAAAATATATACTTAAATACATAGGAAACGTCTATGACTCAGGAACAAATATTCGAGCTCATCACACAAATATCTGCCCTTACCGGGATTCGAACCCAGGACCACTAGGCCAGCGCGTCGTCATGGGTGTCAAAAATGGGTTTTTTGCTATCTGTGATCTGTTTTAAAAATCATTCAAACATAATTTAACAAACAATCGCAATAACAAACAATCAACTTATTATTTCAGAGTATTTTACTTTCACGATTCGGCCACTACCTACGTTACCTACACCTTAATTAATCAGAACTTCTTCGTGACCCTTGTTCCTAAAGTAGATTCCCAATCACATTAAATGTATTGATAGGAAATTCCATCCGTCCATCATATTTCTACAATGAATGTTGATGTCGTCATTCTAAAACCTCTTGGAAAACCACACAAATTACCTATTAACATTTATCATATACTAGCGACCCGCCCTCGCTTCGCTTCGGTTTATTTGAGTTTTCTGTAACACACGTACATAAAATAAAAAAATAATATACATATAAACCTTCCTCTTGAACCACTCTATCTTTTAAAAAAAACCGCATCAAAATGTGTTACGTAGTTTTAAAGATCTAAGCATACATAGGGACAGACAACGGGAAGCGACTTTGTTTTATACTATGTAGTGATAAAAAACCTTCCTCTTGAATCACTCTATCTATTAAAAAAAACCGCTTCAAAATCCGTTGCGTAGTTTTAAAGATCTAAGCATACATAGGGACAGACAGCGGGAAGCGACTTTGTTTTATACTATGTAGTGATAACTCAAAAGAGAAACGGTGTCGTTAATATATTAATTTCGTCATAAGAATTAGGAATTAGATTAAGAACAAATTGTTGTAGGTACCTACTGGCTTTTAGTTAGGTGTTTCTATAGTGTTAAGGACTTCCTCGAGCAATGTAATAAAATGTAATAATTAGTATTAATTTGTGATCATTGACATTTTTGATATTTTATAAATTTTAACGCTTTTATATTTTGTAATGTTAAATGTATTTTGTTATTTAATATTCTATATTGCATAAAATTAATATTTGCACGCTTTCTTGCAGGCTGGATACATTGGACATTATTATTATTTAAAATTGACTGTAACATCTTGTGTACTGTATTCTGCAAATAAATAAAAATGATTGACCGATTGAATTACAGCCTCGCCCTTGTACAGTCATGAGATGATTTTTGGTACCCACCTTAGGTCCAAAGTCAATCTGACATTCTACAACAATAACGTTGAGTTTCCTAAAAGTTACAAATGACTTGAAATTTCTAATAACATTGACGACTTCAACCATATTTTTCATGAAATGGGTCTCGAATTAACGCTCGTGACCGTACCCTAGATTACCACATAGGCAAAAAGTCATATCTATACTAATATTATAAAGCTGAAGAGTGTGTTTGTTTGTTTGTTTGCTTGAACGCGCTAATCTCAGGAACTACTGGTCCGATTTGAAAAATTATTTCAGTGTTAGATAGCTGTTGAGTTTCCTTAAAGTTACAAATGACGTGACATCTCTAATGTCATTGACGACTTCAAGTAAATTTTTCTTGAAATGGGTACCAAATTAACGCATTGTCAGGTTGGGAGCGCCCATACGATACGGAGAAACAGACAGACATAAACAACATAGTATTTGTAACGGGAGTTCTGTTTGCGGCTTTCAGTTCCTACAAAGGTTAACAACAGAAAAAACCTTTGAAATATAATGTGACGGTCGGGCATTAGGACACATATAGACAGACCAATTTTGAGAGTTCCGTATTCAAAGGGTAAAAACGGGACCCTATTACTAAGACTACTGTCCGTCTGTCTGTCTATCACCAGGCTGTATCTCATGAACCGTGATAGTTAGACAGTTGACATTTTCACAGATGATCTATTTCTGTTGCCGCTGTAACGGATATAATAAATAGATACCTCAGAATAGGATTTAATTTCTCTATACGTCATTCGTCTTTAATGATTTATTAAATGTCATCGTTTAAACCTTTAACCAAAGGCGGGCATTAACTAGTTAACCCGTTAATCATTAACTAACGAAGTTTACACGTGAGTGACGGATTAACTCTTAAATGAACGTCAAAAATTGTAAACGGATTCATTAACTTCCGTTACCTTTCCCTAGGTTCGTTAATCGGTAATAAATTACCTAACTATTTGCTAAAAGAACACCTAACCTCAAAACAACACGTAACAGTCACCAGAATAAATTTGGTACCCACCTTAGGTCCAAAGTCAATCAGCCGTTCTACAACAATAACGTTGAGTTTCCTAAAAGTTACAAATGGCTTGACATCTCTAATGACATTGACGACTTCAAGGATATTTTTCTTGAAATGGGTCCCAAATTAACGCTCGTGACCTATGTAATAAAACGAGTGCGGTGCGTGCCTAAATAATAATTATTAACTAATAACAAATTCTAAATATACACCCTTTTTATAATTATTTCATGTCTTGCCTAAATTTCCACCGCCCTTGCTAATTTTTTTAAAGTGAATTTCATCACGAGTTAATTATTAACGATTAACGTTAGCTCCCGTTAACCCTTATTAATGTTTTTTTTTTTCAATTAGCACACTTTTCACCCTTGTTGTCTATGAATATTCGTATAACATATATCTATGTAGGTACATTCGTATCTTCCTATTTTCCCCTCGTTAGAAGGGGACCCCTTCAATACTTTCCGACTACAGCTTAGATTTTGCTTATTCTGAGTTTGATTTGTGAAAACTTCATCAATATTCGTTCAGTAGGTAGTTCTTACGTGATGTGTCAACAAACAAACAAAACATTCAAAATGGTTTTAATATGTTCAGTTACCTATTTATTTATTACCTATACTTGTAAGTCGCCATCGGTTCTTTATCTTAAATCATCAATGTACAGTTTTTTTAGTCTTCACGATTTTATTATAATATGTATAGTCTAGCGACCCGCCCTCGCTTCGCTCCGGTTTATATGAGTTTCGGCTTTAGGTTTTTTCAATACCACCCGTACAACCAGAATGTATACACGAAAACCGTCCGTAATGCCAAAAAACCGCATCAAAATCCGCTGCGTCGTTCAGGAGGAGATCCGAAAGACAGGCGCAGAAAACTACCGTGTATTTACTATTTAAAGATAAACAAAACTGACACAAAACAAGCCCTATTATTTTTAAATTACATAAACACTAGAAATGTGTTTAGACATAATTTAAAAAAGGGCTTGTTTTGTGTTTAGTAATAAATAACAAAACAAATGCCCACTAGTGGCGGTTTGTTAAATTAGTGTAGTTTTAAGTATGTTGGTTCGTTTGTTTTTATTATTTATTTTCCACTTGTTCTTAAGTATTTACATGTGTAACTAATAAATTAAAGAATCAATTAAAATCTAGCCACAAGAATCAACGCACAAAAATTAAAAAGAAACTCACCTGAAAAAGTCCTGTTCAACCCGAAAAATATCTTCCTAATACTCCTTGTGCAGGCCTTGTTCTAACTTTTGATTTCAGTTACGTTCACTTTTAATCTTCAACTTAAGACAGATCTCAAGCTAACGAGCGAGTGTATCCTGAGGTGCGCGCGCGCCGCGAGAAAGATCCACGATCACTGAGGAGAGCTCGAGTTATCTAATGAGGCTTGCGGTATCCTTATATATGCACAGCTAATCTTGTCCGTCCGTTCGGCTTCCATCAAGGAAGTAACGCTTACTATAGACATATCGTTATCAACTCCACTGATATTATCACTACATAGTATAAAATAAAGTCGCTTTCCGCTGTCTGTCCCTATGTATGCTTAGATCTTTAAAACTACGCAACGGATTTTGATGCGGTTTTTTTTAAAAGATAGAGTGATTCAAAAGGAAGGTTTACATGTATAATAAATGATTTTTTTATGAACGGGTGTTACAGAAAACTCATATAAACCGAAGCGAAGCGAGGGCGGGTCGCTAGTAAATTATAAACTAAAGAACGCCCGCAACTTCGTACGCGTATTAGCTCCCCTCCCTCCCCCTATTTCTTCCCGTTGGGGGTGGATTTTCGGAAAATCCTTCTTTTTGAGCTCATTTAAATCATGAAAGGAACCCCTGTTCCAAATTTCAAGTATCTAGTCACAGTATTTTCGGCTGTGAGTTGGTATATAAGTCGGTGAGTCATGTTTGCCTTTTATATATATCTGTATCTGCACTATCTACACTAATCTACAGTAATATTATAAAGAGGAATGATTTGATGGTTTGTTTGCTGTAGTTTCTTGCGGCGCTTCTCCGCAATGATGGTCTTGTCCGAAGCGCTGGTAGACTCGCCCTATATTACCGACGTGTAAAAGAGCCCTCATGTGGCCTGTTTACTGTTTTTTTTTTGTTTGTTTGAATTGAATAAGGCTACGAAACTGCTGGACCGATTTGAAAAATTCTTTCACCAATAGAATCCTATAGGTATTATCCCTGATGAACATAGGCTATGTTTTATTTTCCTGCGCGCACGGAGTCGCGGGCGACAGCTATTGATTGAGATAGCTAGATAGATGATTTGAGAGGAAGTTTTTGAGATAGCTGTTGATTACGCTTAGAGCGGCGTAGCTACCAAAGAGCCCCCAAACCCGAGGAGCCATTAAAACATGATTAGCAAACCTCTTATTGAACTAGCAAGCGATACCTAATTATGATTATTTGTGATAAAGTAGCTTTGTATTTTTAAAATATTGATTAAACCTATGCAGTTTAGGGCACCCAGTTTTTTTTGCCCCAGGGCCCTTTGTTAGCTAGCTGCGCCACTGGCTTAGAAAAGACTGCAAATCCGTAAAAAAAAACGGATTTACGCAATCCGGATACCGGATATAATATAATCCAGGCTTTGATATTTGGTTATTTTATTTTCTTCTAATTGGGATTGTTCATATTTTTACAATTACTCCAATTCGGAAACCATTTCAAGGAATTGGGTTTTAAAGCCAAGCATTATTACGTTTTTGAAATATTTATTTATTTTGGATATTTTGACAAAAGTACCTTTGTTTGACTTTCGTTTTCGGCTTGAAGCCGTCCAGGTATATCTTTCGGGGTAGGTGAAAACAGTTTGTAATACTTAGTATGTTTTTATACACTATTACAATCACTTTTTTTCATTGGATATCATTTAATTGTTGTAATTTATTAGAAAATGCCATCCCAAATTTGAAATACTCATGTCATCCATAAATTGTCTGCTAAATAAATAAAGATATTTAAACAGAACTATTGGGTCAAATACCAAATTAATGAAATAGGTGTCTTAAAATTTCCTATTGTTTCGAATTAGAAAGTAAAAACCGTGAGTTATTTTTTTTGGTCAATGGGTGAATATTTGGCGTTTCAACCGCCGTCATTATTGTTTTCGCATATTATTCAATATAAACTCAATAACTTTCTTGTTATTTTTAATGGAATGGTTACTACCCCCGGGTCCGCTGATTTTGACATCAAAAGTTGCTGGTAGCTATCGTTATTTTCGTCAATGTATTAAAGAGAATAATGACGGCGGTTGGAACGCCCGAATATTCACCCCAATCCCAATTGTAGAACAAAACGAGGTTACTTTAATAGAGTGCTGTGAACGGCTGTGTCTATTACATTGACTAAATAAAACATGAAGGTAGTAAAATATAGTGGTCTCGGCCCAGAATATATGTTTATTCCATTCGGCGTCGAGACCCTTGGTCCGTGGGGTCCTAGCGCTCGGAGCCTCTTCAAAGAAGTTTCGAAGAGGCTCATTGACGTCACGGGAGACCGAAGAGCTGGCAGTTTCCTCGCTCAACGTATAAGTTTAACCATCCAGCGAGGAAATGCTGCCAGCATCTTTGGTACAATGCCGCAGGGGCCATTCTTAGATTTAATGTTTTAGTTAATTTATAATATTTAGAGTTAGTTTTATTTAATTTTAGTTTTCTTTTTCAGTTACTGTGTATGTATGTATGTATGTATGTATGTAAACTCTTTATTGTACAAACAGAAAATAACAAATCAAAAATAGACAGAAACAAAAAAGGTATGTACAAAGGCGAACTTATCCCTATAAGGGATCTCTTCCAGTTAACCTTTAAGCGATTGAGAGAAGAATAAAAACAATGGATGGATAAACGTAGGTACAACGTATTAAAGATACAGAAGATTAAAATAATAATAGCAAATAAATATGTAGGAATAATAAATATATATATTAAATAGGATAAATAAATAAATAAATACATTGTATGTGTATATATATATATATACATATATAAATAATATATATAAGTATGAAAGGAAGAAAGGACACACAGTCTTAGATCAGGAACAAGAGTCAAGCCAGTACCTCTTCAGCCTAGATCTAAGTGAAGCAACAGATTGTGATGGTTATGGTGTGATGTGTTATGGTTGTTGTATTATTTTATGTTGTTTTTCATTCGCTCGAAACTTCTTTGAAGAGGCTTCGAGCGCTAGGACCCCGTTATTCATTAGCAAAGTTTCCACCTATACATAGTTAAAACATAAATTTGGCTCAACATTATTACAGACTTAACATTATTATAATGAGTAAATATAATTAAGTACATACATACATACATACATACCTATTACCTTCACGCCTGTCTCCCAATGGGGTAGGCAGAGATTATGGAACGCCAGGTGCACCGATCTAAACACACAATTTTCGCTTCCCCTACATTCATCAATCTCTTCATGCACGTACGGCGGTTTCGGGTGCTTTTGATTTGGCCCTTAATCAGTACATCGCGATAATTAAGTAGAGAACATAAACTAATACTACAACTTAAAACTAACTAGTTTTGGCATCTGTTACTTACAATACCATAACAGGTCAAAGACGATATGCTTTTAATCGCCATAATATATCATAATATAGAAGCCCAGGGATTCCCCGCTGTGTCGCAGGCCGAACTCAGGTACCTAACTGTACATTTTAGTACCAACCAGTACCCCGAACACAAACATTTACCTTCTAGTAAGTTAGTAAGTAGCATTAAAGTATCGTCATCGATAAAAATGTGTACCTACTTAGCGATATTGGACCCGTGTCCATATTTAGTACCGTAAAAGGGGGTGGGTAGGGACACAACCTAAAATGAAGCATATGTTACTAATTATAAGACTGACATTATCACTACATAGTATAAAACAAAGTCGCTTTCCGCTGTCTGTCCCTATGTATGCTTAGATCTTTAAAACTACGCAACGGATTTTGATGCGGTTTTTATTAATAGATAGAGTGTTTCAAGAGGAAGATTTATATGTATAATAAATCCTGTTTAATGAACGGGTGTTACAGAAAACTCACATAAACCGAAGCGAAGCGAGGGCGGGTCGCTAGTTTCTAATAGACGTCAAGTCCATTTAATACTTGTTCTTATTTGTAACAAGTTATGACTTATTTTAGGTTGTGTCCCTACTCACCCCGTTTAACGGTACTATTTTTTTTTCGCATTTCTCAACAAAATATGAAAATACCGTAAAAGAGATCACCAAAAGTGAAACTCGTTGCCATTGGCGTTGAGTTTCGTCTTGTCAACGAGTAGTTAAGGGGAAGTACAAGTAAAATAATATATTAAAACGTATATGAAAATACCGTAAAAGATATCAAAAAAAACAAATTAAAATGAAAATCAGCCAAGAAATAAGAATGACACAAGCATTTTAAACTGCTAATTCGACAACGATTAGACAGAGACCCGATACGCTGGGTGACGTCGTGTAACACGTCAGCCATATGACGTCAACTTGGAGAAAACCTGCAATTATGGTATCAAAAGTAAAACCCACCGAACCCGGCAGCCCTAGATATTTGTACATTGTTCCTATCGTATATCGTATGTTGGAAATTTTAGACTATAGAACAAGTAATAGTACATACTGCTTTTCTCAAATAATGCGAGGAAATTATACAAATACATTTTTAAAAAGCAATTAATTTAATTTATTTCTCATTAAAACTTATATTGGTCATGTTTGGGCAATTTGTAAATACGAACTTTATAGTTTTTCCAGGAGCCAGTTCAGGTTTTAATATAGGCGGTATGGTACCCATTTCGTCGCTTTCGACGCTTGAGCTCATTTTTTCTAATAAGTATTTCGCACAACAATAGTTTCACATTTGGTTTTACATAAAATATGCAGAATGAACGAATGTTACCAACTGTCAATTGTTTTTAAATACTAACCATAGCTGGGAAAGCAAAGGCAAAAAAAACACACGCACTGTGCTAAAAAAGCGAGCCGAAAAACGTATATGAAAATACCGTAAAAGATATCAAAAACAGTCAAATTAAAATGAAAATCGGCCAAGAAATAAGAATGACACAAGCATTTTAAACTGCTAATTCGACAACGATTAGACAGAGACCCGATACGCTGGGTGACGTCGTGTAACACGTCAGCCATATGACGTCAACTTGGAGAAAACCTGCAATTATGGTATCAAAAGTAAAACCCACCGAACCCGGCAGCCCTTAGATATTTGTACATTGTTCCTATCGTATACCGTATGTTGGAAATTTTAGACTATAGAACAAGTAATAGTACATTGTTGCCTAGGCGCGGAAAGTAAAGGAAATTCTCGTTTCCGCCGCGGCATACATACTGCTTTTCTCAAATAATGCGAGGAAATTATACAAATACATAATTACAAGTATTTTTAAAAACCCATGACAAATTCGGAGATAATGTTTGTTTGAAAACTACGAGTATTAGTGAAGATAGTTTCACGCACAACGCGCACAATCTAATTAGGTTTTTTAGTATAGCCGCTCAGTGCGTACCTGCCTGCCCCAAATGTACTAAAGAATGAGTGATGATGTATGTCAGTGTTTCTAATGTCTGGATGCTTTTAAATCTTTGGTTAACTGTGTCTTCTTTTCTTCTCATGTGTGTATAATTGTATATTTGTGTTAAAGGCAATTTTTTTTTTTTATAAACTTTATTTTAAATTCTGTTTTGCTAGAAAAAGATAGGAACAAATCTTTGTTGACTTTTATCTCGATTATTTTTATAAATATTTTTATCAACTGTTAGTTACATGAAACAGCTTTTATTACATACATACATAACTCACGCCTTTATTCCCAGAGTGGGGTAGGCAGAGCTACAGAATTACCAACAACTATAAAAACTTTTTGATAATTCTGTAACCACATTTTGTTAGGCGATGGGCTTGCAACCTGTCACTAATAGGTACACTGGTGGAAGATGTTTATCTTCGCCTAAGTGTGCAAAATGTGGTTACAGCTTTTATTAATGCTGTGAAAAAACGTCTTTGACATAGGCGCTCGACGCGACCGTCTGACAGCTTACGTCTGTCCGTCTGTCTGTCCGCTAACTTCTAAACTACGCAAAGGATGCGGTCTATGGCTGGCTGTCATCCTGAAAAAAATCTGTCCAATTTTTTTTTTGTAAATTACTTTATCGTTGATTTTGGTTCCCAAATCCAGGGCAGTTTTTGTGGGACAACTTGTAACATTGATGAAGAACTTGGATTGAATAAAATAACAGTGAAAAGATGGTTCCAAATGAGTCAGCGGTCAAGATTACACCAAGCCATTGAAGTGGTTGCTCGCCATCTTCAAGGGTCATAACGACTATGACTGGAAGACTTTGACGACAGGACAGGATTCACCGTACAACGTTGCTTATATTATACTTGACATTGGCAAAATTACATTATTATGGAGACGCCATTAACGGATTTTAATGCGGTTTCACCGTCAACATTTTTTCACTAAACCGAAGCGAAGCGAGGGCGGGTCGGTAGTGATTGATATGGCCGTGCTCGAGTTGGTCGCAGCTAATACCAATTTACTTTTAAACCACTCTAACTTAATACCTGACTGCGACAAGGTCCTAACGTGTTCAGCTACTTCTCACATCGACTGTACAGTCAGCATCAAAAGTAGTTAAGCAGTATAACATGCTCAAAATGATCTAGACACGACTTATTCTCGTGACAATAGAGTCGAGTGCAGATCATTTTGACCTCTTTGGTTGCATAGCTACTTCTGCTGCTGACTGTACACATGCGGTTATTACTTTCAAGTAAAAAAAAACAGAGGTCCTTGACCACGAGAGGTTAAGGAACGAATAAAAAATACTGCGTGTCAGAATCATGGACATTATTCTTAAACATCTTCGGAATGTTAGGCTGCGGCTCCACTGAGACGGAGATGAGCGGAGCGGAGCGGAGCGGAGCGGAGCGGAGCGGAGCTGTGCCAATATTAACCAATAGAATCTAAACTAACGTGCGCAAGGCGCGCTCGACGTGACCGCATGCGCCTTGTATTGGTTAATATTGGCACAGCTCCGCTCCGCTCCGCTCCGCTGCGCTCATCTCCGCCTCAGTGGAGCCGCACCCTTATTCTCTTAACAGAATCACTTCACAGCTCGAGGCAGCTCATATTAACCGGCGAGTTTGAGTAGTCCCGTCAGAGCGTACAAAACACGCGCGTGCATTTTAGATTAGGCACGACATAGCTCGACTCACCTCTTTTGGCCAGCCGTATAAATACATAAGACGATGCGTCGGCTTAGTTAGTAGTGACCTGGCCTACGAAGCTAGCGGTTCTGGGTTCAAATCCGGATAAGATATTTATGTAATGAGCATGATGTATTTGTTCCTGAGTCTTGGATGTTTTCTATGTATATGTATTTATTTCTCTATATCAGTAAGTGTATCGTTGTCTAGTACCCACAGTACAAGCCTAGAGCTTAGTTTGGGACTTGGTCAATTTGCGTAATAATAATAGATATATACCGTAAAACAGGGTGAGTAGGGATTAAGCGGTGAGTAGGGATAGGACCTATAATGAAGCATTTTGCGGGTGGTAGGACCTTGTGCAAGGTCCGTCCGGATCGCTACCACCATCTTATCCATTAACCTACCGCCAAACAGCAGTGTTTGCATTGTTGTGTTCCGGTTTGGGGATAAGAGAGCCGGTGAAATGACTAGCATAGAGGCATTCCATCTTAGTCCTCAGGGTTGGCAACGCATTTGCAGTCTTAGGATTGCATTGCAGTCTTGTGAATGCGAATGTCTATGGGTCACAGTTTCCACTTACCATCAGGTGGCTTGTGTGCTCGTTTGTCTTCTCTATGCCATAAAAAAAAAGCATATGTCATTAATTATAAGGCTGAAATTATTTCCAACAGACGTAACGTTATTACCCTTTTAATACTTGTACTTACTTTGTTACAAGTTATGACTTATTTTAGGTTGTGTTTACTGTATGTATTACTTACCCCTCAACCCCTACTCACCCCGTCTTACGGTAGTCACGAGATTTAATTTGGTACCCACCTTAGGCCCAAAGTCAATCTAACATTCTACAACAATAAGGTTAAATTTCCTAAGAGTTACAAATGACCTGACATCTCTAATGACATTGACGACTTCAAGCATATTTTTCTTGAAATGGTTCTCAAATTAACGCCCGTGACCGTACATATAAACTATGTGTTTGTGGTTACAGAATTAACGACTGGCTGTTAAAGTTGTTGGTAATTCTGTAGCTCTGCCTACCCCACTCTGGGATGAAGGCGTGACGGTATGTATGTATGTATGTATGTATGTGTTTGTGTGTGTGTTCGGCTGTTCGTTGTTCATACCATCGCAGCTCGTTTAAGGCCGTATATATAACTACCAGCGTGTGCCCGTATCAAAACTCGTTTATCGATATTCCCACGGAGGCTTACCCTGGGGAAATACGTTTACGCAACCACCCAGGTCTGGGAAACGCGGGATGGTTATCTGGGAATCACCAACCGAAAGTGAACCAAACCCCTCAAAAACCGCAGCGGTAAACCATCCTTCGCAGGGGGGCCACGTGACCACGGACAAGCGCCCTCAGCTGTGGCTCCTCGACGCCATTGACTCCGCGAGGGTGCCTTGGTTTACTGATGCACCCTCAGTCCTCCGGGCGCCGCTTCCACTCGATCCAGGGCAACAACGTCCAGCTCGTCCCAAGGGACCCCTTCAAAACGGATTCTTTCGCATAATATATCGTTTCGCATAAAGACATTTCACATAACACCCTTTTAGGCTGACATTGCAGAATTTAATAAACGTCTATTGTGTAGATTAGGTTAGGTTAGTTTTGTATAACAATTAAAATAAACCCCTTTCTACTGTAAAAACCGATTTAGGACACAACTGGTGAATTGACTATCAGAGAGGCATCTAAATCCTCAGGGTTGGCAATGCATTATGCAGACTTCAGAGTGTCGTCGTAAGATTGCAATCTTGAGATTATCACCGTCAGATTGCAGTCCTGAGATTGTGATCGTCAGATGGCAGTCTTGAGATTGGAAATATCGATGGGCTCCAAAGTCCACTTTCTTACCATCAGGTGGCTCGTTTGCATTCGCCATGCCATCAAAAGGTTTTACGGGGTCTAGTTATGTTGGCCGGTCGATAGCGAGGAATGACCGATCTAAATAAAGTTTTCCTTGTATCAAACAACGGTAAAACGCGTTTGGGCCACGACCGGCTGGTTGTTTGTTTGTCACTGATATGATAACATACCTAACCTGCATACAAGTTAGCTTTCGATTAGCTTTTTGAGCAGCTTTGCTCACGTAATTATATAGGTACCTATGTATAAGCGTTTATAATATTTCGTACGTACAGTCACGAGCGTTAATTTGAGACCAAATTCAAGAAAAATGTGCTTGAAGTCGTCAATGTCAATAGAGATGTCAAGTCAATTGTAAATTTTAGGAAACTGAAGCTTATTGTTGTCGAATGTCGGATTTACTTTGGACCTAAGGTGGGTACCAAATTTAATCTCGTGACCGTACACTACCTATCTATCCTGTCTATACAAAATATCGTTCAATGAATACAAAACGGACACAATCCAAAATGAGTCAGTGTTGCATTTTAAAATTAGAAGCGGTTGGAATACGATTTTTAATGGAAGAGCCAATTATTTTGGAATGTGTCTGTTTTGTATTCAATGAGCGGTATAAAGTATAAAACAAAGGATCGCTTCCGGCCGCCTGTCCCAATACTGTTAGTGTTAATTATATGGTCAATAAATAAATAAATAAATAAATAAATAATAATAATATATTTACCTACCGGTAGTTATAATTTGAGTAGCTTAGTTTTATCTTAATTTAAATGCGTTTAGTTTTAACTTTTAGTTGTACAAATGTTGATTTCTGTAAATATTATGTCAACCTATTTAAATATAAATTAATAAAGGAGAAACAGAAAAAAAAAGTGTATTACATTCTGGATTATGTGTACGGGTGTTAGAAACATCACATAAACCGAAGGTAAGCGAGGGTGGGCCGCTAGTACTGTACGTACAGTCAGGAGATTCAATTTAGTGCCCACCTTAGGTTTTAAGATTTTTTTATTTATCACTCTATTACCTAATGTAACTTACTTTACTTAATGTAACTTAGTTTTAAGTACCTAGGTACTATTACGTTTTATGATTGAAAAAATGACCTTCTGCTGGAGTTTCTTGCGGCGCTTCTCCGCAATGATGGTCTTGTCCGAAGCGCTGGTAGACTCACCCTATATTACCGACGTGTAAAAGAGCCCTCATGTGGCCTATTTACTGTTTTTTTTTGTCCAAAGTCAATCTGACATTCTACAACAATAACGTTGAGTTTCCTAAAAGTTACAAATGACTTGACATCTCTAATGACATTGACGACTTCAAGCATATTTTTCTTGAAATGGGTCCCAAATTAACGCTCGTGACCGTACATACATGTACTATACTATATGTATACTAATATTATGCATGCGGAAGTAACTGTTTGTGAAGCTTTCGGCGAAACCGATTTAAATGAACTTTGGTATTGAGAAGGAAGGATGGATGAAAGAAGATTGACGAAAGAGATATACATACAGATCGATGTGAGTGGACGGGTCGGAAGGGGCCGTCCTAGGCGTACTTTTGCGAGTCAAATCTGAGAAATACTGGAAAAGAGCCGAATCTTAAGTACCCGAAACCGACGTGCGTGCATGACTCGATGTATGAATGTGGAAGAAGCGAAAGAAATTTGTCAAGATCGTAGTAAGTGGAAAGAAGTGGTCTTCTGGGAAACAGGCGTGATTTAATGTATGTATGTATGTATGGTATTGAGATAGGTGGAACCCCGAGGAAGGACATTGGGTTATGGTACTCTATTAGTTATTTATGTGACTGGTGCATAATAAGATCACACGACTATGTCAATGCCAGATTATGCGTACAGTCGCATTCGTTACTTTATGTAGGTACATGTAAGTTTCCTACAATATGTGAGAAACCTGTATCTTCCCTTGCCCTGTATCGTAATGGAGGTGATACTTTAAAGTGAACATTAAGATTCAACTACATCGATAACCGAAACTTTAATGACATGTAATACAACCACAAATACAGTTTTCTTGATATAGGCCTTTTGTTTATCGTTTCTGAACATATTATAGGGAAGTTATGATATGGATGTAGTTGATTGTATTATGCAACAATTGTGTTTATTTTGATTTGATTTGATTTCTGTGTTGCCATTCTTTTTACACGAATGCCCAAAAAAGGAGTTTAATGTTTTCAGGGTTCATGTAGGTATGTATGTACGATTCTTTATTCCACCATAATTTCTAAACGCCTGAGCCGATTTAAATGTGTGTGGTATCGTTAGAATCCTTTCACGATCGCGGGTGACATAGGATACCTAAACTGTTAAAATTAAAATAACAACAATGGCAACATGCCAATTATTAACATAGGTAGGTATTGTGACAATATAATAATGCAGTCGGCTTTTTAAACCTTGCTTTTCATTTAGGTACGTTCACGAGCGTTAATTTGGGACCCATTTTTAAAAAATATGCCTGAAGTCGTCAATGTCATTAGATATGTCAAGTCATTTGTAACTTTTAGGAAACTCAACCTTATTGTTGCAGGATATCAGATTGACTTTGGACCTAAGGTGGGTACCAACTTAAATATCGTGACTGTATCAAGATGTTTATTCTTTTCTCTCGTGCTCGTCGAATAAGTGTGTCTATTGCTATGGGAGTCTGCCGCATTCCGCTACCCTTGAATAAAAACAAATATAAGTTACGCAATGTTTGCCCCGGCAGGCCACGAGCTAGGTTTGCCACCTTTCTTATCAAGATATATAGTAGATGATGAGTTATAGAACCTAAAAATATAGTACAAACAACAAAAATATAGTAGGTACATTTTTATTTATTTTTAAAACATATTTTTTGTTCGAACTATCTTCTCTCAATAACATTTTGTCGCTCAGAGACGTTTTTATAAACCAAAATTTATTTGTTACCATATTTTAAGACTCTAATTTCTAAATTATATTGTTCTTAAAAATTAAGTATTTTAGCGTACTTTTTGTCTTTCATATATTATAAAGCAATAAATATTTTGACTTGACTTGACTTAAAGTACGGACAGCCGAAATATAGTACAATAAGTACTATGTACAGGGTGACTTCTAAGTGGTGAACAAAATGATCACCTCTGTGTTCTCCTCACGAATATGAACAACTTTCACTATGGGACCAACTCTGAAAATCAGCTGTTTCATAGAAAAGTTCAATACGTACTCGACCAAAATGTATGAAGCAGCTGTTTTTTTTTTTTGTGATTTCAGAGTTGGTCCCATAGTGAAAGTTGTTTATATTCTTGGGTAGAACACAGAGGTGATCATTTTGTTCACCACTTAGAAGTCACCCTGTATTATAGTACGGGTGGCAACCCTACCGCGAGCGGAACTCCGCCATGTTGTGGCAGGTGAGTAGGTAACTAGTTATACTTCTGTTTGCAAGCCTTTTATCAGCATTTGAATGCACACAATTTGCACCTCACTAAAACGATTGACGCTGTCTTGCCGTAGTTGGTGGCGTGTTGCACACGGTCCTAGTGGATCCGGGTTCGATGTCCGTTGAGGGCAAAAGTTTATGCGACGCAGTGATTCCAAAGGGGTTTGGGTAAAAGTGTTGTCATTTGTAAAAGTCATACAATTTCAAGGTGAGCGGCCATTAGTAAAAGTGGTAAATTATGATAGAATAATTGAAAAGAAACATGTTTTGTTATGTTATGCTCTTAAGTGCATCGGAGCCGAGATATTTAATATTCTAACCTAGGCGTACTTTTAGTGCCAAAAAATGAAAACTTAATTCTTAAATATTTACACTCCGATATTATTTAACGCCATAAATTATATATATAAATAATAAATAAAATAAATAAATATAACGGGACAATCTCACACCAATTGACCTAGTCCCAAACTAAGCTCTAGGCTTGTACTATGGGTACTAGACAACGATATAAATACTTATATAGAGAAATATATACTTAAATACATAGAAAACATCCATTACTCAGGAACAAATATTCGCGCTCATCACACAAATATCTGCCCTTACCGGGTTTCGAACCCAGGACCACTAGCTTCGTGGGCAGGGTCACTACCCACTAGGCCAGCGCGTCGTCAATATATATTTACAGGATATCTATACAGGGTTATTGGTAATTCGACGTATTCCCGTTAGGAGGTGATAGGGGTGACTATTTGCGGTAATTTTAACCCCCATATGCATTATGCAAAAGTGAACCATTTTTGAGTTATCATGTTTTTTAGCTTTTTTCAAAATAAGTCAAAAATGCAGCATCAAAAATTAATTTAAAAAAAAGTATCCATTTAAATCTATTTTTTTCTTCTTATTTATAAAAAAAATAAAACTCTGGTTATTTATCAATATTAAAACAACAATTATCGGTCCAAATTTAAAAATGCGAGACTAAAAACGATATTATTTCTAGATTTTTTAGATATCTTTTTCCACTAAAATGCCTTAAAAACAAAAAAAAAATTATGAAACTTGGTTTGCAGATTAATTTAAAAACATAACCGTTTTCTTAGCTCTCCAAAAATGCATAACAACTAGGAACTTATTTCAAAGAACATGATCACAAAAGAAGCAGGCGGAAATTTGGATTCGAACTAAACACAAGGTAGTTCTTTAAAAAATCCCATAAAATTAATTAAAAACAATACCCAATGTCAATAAAACAAAAAAACTATTTTAAAACAAAATTTAAAACCAGTAGCAGTTTAATAGTAATAACAATTAACAATTAATAATAGTAACAATTAACACATTTTTTAATTTAAAGTTCTTGCTCGAAGTGACTTCCCCTATTGCGTACGCAAAGTCGCATTCTTTTTCTTAGTTGTGACTTAACTACCGAAGTAGGTAGTCAAATTATTACGCATTGCATTTGCTGCATTTATAATTCTCATCTTGAGTTCTTCCGCGGATGACACAGGCGAGAGGTCGTAAACTATGGATTTCATGTGACCCCAGACATAGAAATCAACCGGCGTTAAATCCGGACTTCTCGCGGGCCACGGAATGGGTCCTCCTCGCCCTATCCAATCCTGCATTATGCACTGTAGACCACGCTTTCCATTGTGTTACAGAGAGTCGTGTGGCGACGGTGTTTGTCGAAATTGTTGGTTCATCGATAAATTCTTGCAGAATATCCTCTTCGCAATTAACAACATGGACTGGGGGTCTTCCGGCATTAATTTGTCTTCTCTGAACACAACCAGTTTCTCGGATTCGCCTATACACTCCATTAAAAACGGATACATGGGGTAACCGGCGATTGGGAAACCGACGCGAATAATCATGACGAGCAGCTTCACTGTTACCGTTGCAAAAGCCTTTGGCTACAAGGCAAAACATGATATACCAGCAAGACGGATGTCCTGCACATTTTGGTGTCAATGTTAGGCGATGGCTCGATAGCCATTTTCCTAATCGTTGGATAGGGCGAGGAGGACCCATTCCGTGGCCCACGAGAAGTCTGGATTTAACGCCGGTTGCTTTCTATGTCTGGGGTCACATGAAATCCATACTTTACGACCTCTCGCCTGTGTCATCCGCGGAAGAACTCAAGACGAGAATTATAAATGCAGCAAATGCAATGCGTAATAATTTGACTACCTACTTCGGTAGTTAAGTCACAACTAAGAAAAAGAATGCGACTTTGCGTACGCAATAGGGGAAGTCACTTCGAGCAAGAACTTTAAATTAAAAAATGTGTTAATTGTTACTATTATTAATTGTTAATTGTTATTACTATTAAACTGTTACTGGTTTTAAATTTTGTTTTAAAATAGTTTTTTTGTTTTATTGACATTGGGTATTGTTTTTAATTAATTTTATGGGATTTTTTAAAGAACTACCTTGTGTTTAGTTCGAATCCAAATTTCCGCCTGCTTCTTTTGTGATCATTTTTTTTTCAGTTTCTTTGAAATAAGTTCCTAGTTGTTATGCATTTTTGGAGAGCTAAGAAAACGGTTATGTTTTTAAATTAATCTGCAAGCCAAGTTTCATAACATTTTTTTTGTTTTTAAGGCATTTTAGTGGAAAAAGATATCTAAAAAATCTAGAAATAATATCGTTTTTAGTCTCGCATTTTTAAATTTGGACCGATAATTGTTGTTTTAATATTGATAAATAACCAGAGTTTTATTGTTTTTATAAATAAGAAGAAAAAAATAGATTTAAATTGATACTTTTTTTTAAATTAATTTTTGATGCTGCATTTTTGACTTATTTTGAAAAAAGCTAAAAAACATGATAACTCAAAAATGGTTCACTTTTGCATAATGCATATGGGGGTTAAAATTACCGCAAATAGTCACCCCTATCACCTCCTAACGGGAATACGTCGAATTACCAATAACCCTGTATATATTAAGAGGTCCTCTAAATAACTATGTAAAAGTCATCCGTAGCCATTGAAAAAAAGTCAATTTTCTTCAAATACATTTACCCAATGCCCTTTCAGCCCATTGACGGGAACAAGTTCAAAATCGGCTGGCAAAAATCCAAAAATTACAACTGCGCAGTAAATCTTTATTGCTTATGACATGTTTCCGTATTGCCAACGTTTTGATCGCTCCTCTGACTGCACCGGCATGGCGGCAGAGTTATACAAACTAAAACAATTCCACAACAATTTTCTTTTCGTGCCCTAAGTTAAGTAAGTGCGGGTGGTAGGACCTTGTGCAGGGTCCGTCCGGATCGCTACCACCATCTTATCCATTAACCTACCGCCAAACAGCAGTGTTCGCATTGTTGTGTTCCGGTTTGGGGATAAGACAGCCGGTGAAATGACTAGCATAGAGGCATTCCATCTTACTCCTCAGGGTTGGCAACGCATTTGCAGTCTTAGGATTGCATTGCAGTCTTATGAATGCGAATGTCTATGGGTCACAGTTTCTACCTTCCATCAGGTGGCCTGTGTGATCGTTTGTCTTCTCCATGCCATTAAAAAAAAAAAGTTCCCATACTCTCTTTACGACTTAATCTCTTTGGAATTTCCTCGTCCTATAAATATGAAAATCTTATTATCTCTTGTAAATGGTCCTCTCATTAAACATTTAGTTAGTTTCATTCATAAATATAGAATTAAGTTGTGAACATGTAAGTATTTGTTGTAAATACAAGGTGTTACAAAAATACCCGTAAAGCCGAAAGGAGGTTAAATGGTACCTTATAATAAGTCCATTTACAATATTTGAGAACCGTACTATCACCGCATGACATACCGGCAAAAAAAATAAAACCATTATTGCTTTCATTGATCTGAAAACCCTATTTCAGTAAAATTAAAGAGTAAACTACGCAGAATGTTTATGTACATTTTTACCTAATTCGTGAAACGATCAAAAGACATACTAACAAAATGTACAGAATTCGATTAGATAGATTTTACAAGTCGAGTTTTGGAAGATTTTAAAAGACCTAAACTACTTACGAAGAAACCTAAACTAACACTTACTTTTTCGTAAAGAACGTCAAAATTACAGGAACGGCTCAAAGTGAGCTCTGCCTTGTTCAATGCACAACCTCGCTCGTTGGGATATGGTTTTAAACCCATTTAAGTTGACAATTATTAAATTGGTAGGCAGGCCTCTCTGTTAAAATAATCTATGTTAACTCCGGTTCCCTGACATGACAGCTTATTAGGGTTGACAATATTTTACGCTTTGATAATTTATTGGATTTTTTACGGGGTATTTTGTAACACGTTGTATATGAAACCGAAACATTCTTTGTGCCTATTTTACTGCCCTATTCAAAATTGTTCTTCGTTATAACGTGTGCCTTCCTTAAACCTGCCATTGGCGAAATAGTGGCAACACAAATGACATATGCCACTAAACAAAGATCTATCTATCTCTCTTCCACAACACGTCGAAGGGCTTGAGTTCACTTTTTGCGAACGTCAAAATGTGATTTTTTATTATCTGCCAAAAAGTTTGACAAGATCATGTGACTGATTGTTTATCTTCCATTTCGAGGCTCTGTGGTCCGCGTCGCTATTGCCTAACGCACTCGCGATCGCAATCGGCTTCAAAGTGGAACAATTGTCTTCATTTTGTATGCAGACTAGGGATGAAAATGGCGAAATTTTGTATCTTTCCTTTTTCGATAAAAAAAACAAATTAGAGGTTTGTCTGAAAAATACAATCATTTGATAATACCTAGTTGTTTCAAACTGTGTATTTTTCATATTAACAATCAAAGGGAAATTATCTTGCTTATTAATATTAATTGAACAGTCATGTACTTTTCATCTCACTAGCTCGGAAAACCCTTTTTTGTTTGTTTGATATCTATTGAGAAAATCTCTTTTTATCCACATGTGGAGAAAGAGTTTTGACAGTTGAAGGCAGCTTAAGTGATATTTGACAGCTAACAAAACGTATAACGTTAAAAGTGCCGAATTTTTAACATCACAATTAATGAATTGCATCGAGTAAAAGACACTAAATACAGTCTTACATCTTTATTTTAATTCATAAATATCAGCATTCAACATTAATCTTCATTCTTGTTGTAAAAACGGATAAAATGTTCTGACAGTCCACGTAAGTCGATGTGCGAACAAAACGCATCCGAAATAATAAAAAAAACTAAGTCAAAACTTCAATTAAGCCGTCAACGTTAAATATTCGCATGATTTTCTAGTTTGTTTTGTTATTAAAAATGAGTGATTCCAGTGACGAAGACGGTATCAACACCTGTGGAATTACGGGAAACCGCAAAATGCGGAATTGAGCTTATTGCCTGAAAAATCCCGTTTAATAAACCCTTTTTAGGGTTCCGTAGTCAAACTAGGAACCCTTATAGTTTCGCCATGTCCGTCCGTCCGTCCGTCCCCAGTCTAGCTCAGAGACTCATAGTACGAGAAAGCTGTAATTTGGCATGAATATACATATTAGTCACGCCAACAAAGTGGTAAAATAAAATTTTGAAAAAAAAAATTTTTTAATGCACCTCCCCTACACGTAACGCGGGGATGCCTTTTTTTTTTCTTGCCTACCCCATAGTGTGGGGTGTCGTTGGATAGGTCTTTCAAAAATATTGCGGGTTTATGAAAACAATTTTTCAATTAAGGGATCCGTTTATGAAATATTAAGCTTTAAAGCGCTATTTTTTGTTAGAGTCAAGTGTCCCCCCCCCCCTACAGCCAAAACTACAAATACTAAAAATCTGAAAAAAATCTTCAACGAAAGCGCATATAACGAATTTTAAAGGAAAACTATCACGGCTAAGTAGACATGATTAGTTTCTGAGATACAGGCGACTAAAGTGTTTATACCTATCAAAATCGCCTATGATAACTTTGATAGAATAATTTGTTAACGGGGCGTGCAGGACGCGCGGGGGGAGTCTGTCCAAGTAACAAATCGAGCGACAGCCGCGCTCATAAGCGCGAGCGCCTAGATGCTGTTCGGACGTGCCCCGGAATGCTACCTACAAGTTTGCGATTTGCGATCTGAAAGTTTACAAATAATCGATTAGATTATTGATTTGAGTCGAGTATCGTTTGGAAAACTTAAAATTCTATTTATTGGCCCGTGTTTTTTTTTCAATTTCTATTAATTACTTTATAAAAGATTAAACTTTTATTGTAATTTAAAGTCGGTTTGAAGCAGTTTAGATACCTAACTACCTACATAGGTATACTGATCTCACACTTAAAAGCTTGGCTCTTGTTTGAGATATTATATACGAATTTATAAGAAAAAGAATCATTACTAACAATAAGTAGACTTAATTAGTTCCTGAGATACCTACAGGCGACTAACGGGTTTATACCAGGGATTGTAACCGGTTACAAATAAACCGGTATTTATTTAGGTTAAACCGGTTAATAATTTAGGTTACGTTCGAACGAAATGATTTGGGAACGTTATTTCGAAGCGCTCCCTAACCGGTTACTCTGTGTTTCGATACGGGATGAATGACCGCTGTCGCGCGTCGAGGCGCTGCTGGTGGCTGCGCTATCAATCTAATACCATAGCAAACCAATCCTGTCTCCTTAAACGAGCGGTCATTCACCCCCCACACGGAGGAACCGCTCTCTAACCGGTAAATTTATTTCGTTCCCTGTTTACGCTCCGACATAGAGATACCGGTTAGAGCGGTTCTTGCGAGCGTAACCTTTATTATGGGTTAGGCTCTCAAAGTGCGGCTCTCACCGGTACGGAAAATAAACCGGTTTTCAATCCCTGGTTTATACCTACTAAAAATCATCTAAGACAGCGCCAAATAACTAAATAGAAAATTGGTTCATACATGTTGATTTTTGAGATAGTTTTTGTGTTGGTCGTTACGGCTTCGGAACCCTACACTGAGCATGGTCCGACATGCTCTTGCCCGGTTTTCTTATTTTCCTCGCTGTAGTGAGGTGAAAAGTTTTGTGTTATACACGGGTGAAAAGTTATTTTACGTCTCGTGTGTTGAAACACTCGCTACAATGAGGATTCAATTTTTTAAACACTCGCTTCGCTCGTGGTCAATCATCCTCGCAGGAAAATTACAACTTTCCCCTCTTATAACAAATAACTATTATGTAATCGAATCAATATCTCGGTGATTACACCGAGATATTGATTCGATCCGTCAAACGCCTCTGTATTTTTCAATAAAATACAGAATCTTTCCTTGCGGATCTTCGGTTGAATCTTTCGCAAGTTTAAGTTTTTTACGTGTATTTTTTGTATTATACTACAACTAACTTAAACTTGCGAAAGATTCAACCGAAGATCCGCAAGGAAAGATTCTGTATTTAATTGAAACATACAGAGGCGTTTGACGGATACATGTAAGTACCTATTTTACAAGTTATTTTCAACGCTAATGCAGACTCGCCTTTGGAGTGTCAAAATGAAAACGTTTGCGATTGCGAGTGCGCTAGGCAATAAGCCTTCAGGTCATGGACCAAGGACCGGCGTGATTAATGGTTAAAGAAACAATTAACGTTATGTATTCATCTCTTAAGAAAACAAGTCGGAAACCTTAGGTCGTTGTTAGGGTTGGCATTCGTCCGGAGTTTTCCGTATTGGTCCGAGTTTGGAGATCCGGGGGTGTCCGGGAGTTGCAAGCATGGGGTGATGTTCCTAAAGTTAAAAGCCATCAGCCCTGGGGTGTAATTCTCTCATAAACAACGGACGGGCGGACGAACGAGTGAAATCGCAGCGGCGAGTTTAAATAGTCCAGTCAGAGCGTACAAAACACATTTTAGCGCGTGCATTTTCAATTAAGCAGCCTTATATACGTACGATCTATCGGCAGAAACCGTGCTGCTAAATTGAAAATGCACGCGCTAAAATGTGTTTTGTACGCTCTGACTGGACTACTTAAACTCGCCGCTTGGACATTCACTCGTCCGTCCGTCCGATCACTACCCTGAACAGGGCTCGGAACCGTTTTCAAAATCGCGGTTAATATCGATTATAAAACCGGTGTAAATTCGATCATTAATTAATCGGTTAATGAAAAGAACGGTTTGAAAAAAATAATAATATTTAGGTTAGGTTAGGTACGGTCACCAGCGTTAATTCAGGACCCATTTCAAAAAGAATATGCTTGCAGTCCATGTCGTTAGAGATGCCAAGTAATTTGTAAACTTTTAGGAAACTCAACGTTATTGTTGGAGAATGTCAGATTGACTTAGGACCTAAATTTAATCTCGTGACGTACCAGGGTATGGGGTTAGATTGATTAATTTTAAAAATAAATCTTCTGTAGCTCCCGCATTTAATCGTTAAATAAAATATTAAAAATATCATATTAGCGACTACTTATTTGGAGTAACTTAAAGCAGCTTGAGGCAGACTACGGTTGACGGCTTATTAGAAAAAAATAATTACGCAGCCTCAAATCTTGTTTCTTAAAATGGGGCTACTTTGATTATCCTTGTGTTTATATCACAATATCAAAGTCACCCCTGACGCATGCCAAAAATTAGGGGTTTTTTGTTTCGAAGTTTTTACATCCAAATTATCTGAAAATAGGTACTTCAACTTTCAATATTTTGGGCTCTCATATGAGACATATTAAAATAATTTCGCGAAAGAGCTAAATAATAACTTAGCAATTCCACAAAATCGACGATTAAAAAAAATATCAAAGTTGCCCCGCGTTTCTAAAGTCACCCCATTTTACGGTACTTGTAAATAGGAAGAATGAAATTGAAGAACTGTCGCCGACCAGCCTCGCCGGTCTCAACCTTCGAGTGACGCACTCGTAACGTAACGTAAATTCACTAAGATTGGAGCTAGTGTGTAAAAAAGACAGCAAACGTCGTTCTATATAATGTATACTAAATATAGTGACAAAGTCAAAGTCAAAGTCATTAATTTTGCTTAAAACGTGGTACAGAAGATGGTTCAAGATGGTGGTTTGGTGGTTGATGGTGGTGGTGGTGGATGGACAAGTTCAAATTAACCGGTTAATTTAGCCCAACAGAACGAAATTTGTGAAAAATCGATTTTCCAATTAACCGGTAACTCCAACCGTAATCGATTCAGGTTTGGGGTCAATGAATGAACCTGATTTAAATAAATAAAATAGATCTAATAGATTAGATTATTATTAGCATAGTATGCTAATAGTATAAAGCTGAAGAGTTTGTTTGTTTGTTTGTTTGCACGCGCTAATCTCAGGAACTACTGGTCCGATTTGAAAAATTATTTCAGTGTTAGATAGCCCATTTATCGAGGAAGGCTATAGGCTATATATCATACTCACATAAACCGAAGCGAAGCGAGGGCGGGTCGCTGGTACATACATATGAATCGATTTCCGGACCCTGGTCCATTAAATAAGACACTATCCTGGTCCTGAAGGCTTAGGTGCGTGTTAATACCATGTTCGTGCGTGTCTTGAGACTCCGGTTGCACGTTTCGTCGACACCCACTATCGGGATTACTTCGAACACACTTTTTGTATTTATTACTCGTAATTACGTTTTATTTCAATCGTTCCTGACTATCAATAAAAGAAAAACTTGAGAAAAAGTTGCGGCCATTGTCACCTGCATGCGAGATGAAACATGATTCTATAAATAATTATACTTAATAATTATAGCAAACACGGAGCCCGGCGGCGGCGCGGCGCGCTTCTGTAATACATTTATTTTAATTTACATACATACATACATACATAAACTCACGCGTTTATTCCCAGAGTGGGGTAGGCAGAGCTACAGAATTACCAACAACTCTAAAAACTTGCTGATTATTCTGAAACCACGTTTAGCACAATTAGGCTAAGATGTTTACCAGTGTATTAGTGACAGGTTGCAATTGCAAGCCCATCGCCTAACAGTACTATACGCCTTATATTCCCTTAGTCGTCTCTTACGACATCCACGGGAAGACATGGAGTGGCACTATTCTAACCCAGCAACCACACGGGTGATACGTGATACATTACATACTTATTATAAAAGAAACATTAAAATGTACTTAAACAGCTTCTACTAATATTATAAATGCGAAAGTAACTCCACCTCTCCGGTTGATGGTCGGCTGTCAAGAACGACGGATGTCAAAGAAAAAATTACTATTTTAATATTTAGTGTTTTTTTATATTTAACGCGTTGTATTTAGCGATTACGTATATTAAATAGTTTTTTTTTAGTGTGGTAATTGCTACGAGTTGTAGGCGGGGTGTAGGTCTCGCTACAATGGATGTCCCGGACTGGGACGGCGCAAGCATGCAGGGCTTATCTACTTGCATGGAAGCTGATATGGGAGCAGATGACGATTCTGACGTGCATCGACTCTCTGAAAAACGTAGTCGCGTAGACAGTGATGATATCAGCAGCGAAGGTAATGAGAGTTTTACTACGGTGGGCAAAAGACCAAAGCGCTCCCGGCTTACGACGGGCCAAGTTGAAAGGGCTGCGTGTGATACGGAGCGGGGCGTCGGTGTCGGTAATGAGAATGAGGTTTGTGTGATGTCGAAGGAGCCATTGCCAAAGCAAATTGCCTTGGCAAAACTACTTCGTGCCGAGAGAATTGAGGGTATTTTAAAAATAAAATTTAAGGGTCCGTACAAGGTTTTTATCCAATTCAGTGCAAGGTCTGAGGCGGAGAAGTTACTTTTGTCCAAAGAATTTAACAACGAGGAAAGAAGGACTCACTGGTCTAATATGGTCAGCTCTTCCTACGGGATGATAAAGAACGTGGACCTAGAAATTGATGAACCGGAGTTTTTATCGAATATTGAAAATAAGCAAAACATTCTAGCCATCCGAAGATTAAACCGTCTCGGCCAGGACCATCAGTGGGTGAAGAGTGAGACTGTTCGGGTGTGTTTCAAAGGGGATCTTTTACCGCCTTACATATTTGCATATGGGTGTAGATTCAAGGTCGAGGCGTATACTTTCCCTGTCACCCAGTGTTCTGGATGTTGGAGGTACGGCCATACGAGCAAGTTTTGTCCCATAAAGAAAATTTTGTGTCCAAAATGTGGCGAAAACCACACAAACTGTGAAATAACGAAATTTAATTGTATTAATTGTAAAGGTCCACACATGGCGTTGGACAAGTCTTGCCCTATATTTTTAAAAGAAAAAGAAATTCGGAAAATCATGAAAGAGGAAACTTGTACGTACAGAAAAGCCTTGTGGATGTATTTTCAAAGCAGAGAGGCTCGTAAAAAGAGTCTTGTTTTGGAACCGGAGTGTCACAGTGTCCGGCGTCGCCACACTTCGTACTTAAGTCATATAAGGAGGCTCTGCTTTCGAATTCTGTCACACATCCACAAGCGTCTTTGACTCCTGTAGACGAGAGTAATGAATTTGGAACTAATTCTTTGACTGTTGATAGCGGCGTATCACAAGAGCGCAAGAGTAGTGGTAGCCAAAGAAATAAATTTAGCCAGGAGCAACGTGACCGGAAAAAGAGGTTGTTTGACGATTCAGGAATGGTGCCAAATGAGGAACCTAGCACATCTGTATATTTCGAGCAAGAGTCTGAGGTAAAACCGAAAAGAAGGTTAGTTGATTTTGGCAAAATCGTATCGAGAATTAAACAAATTATCATTTCAGACAATAGTTGGGAGGACAAAATTAATTTGGTGATTAAGTTTGTTTTAGAAGAATGTTTAGTTGTATTTTTAAAGTATTTTAAGGAGGGAGGTTTTATTAATTCTTTTTTCAATTGCAATGAATAGTATTGCTAAAAGTAACTCTTTTTTAAATATATTTCAATGGAATTGTCAAAGTTTGAAGCCAAAACTGCTTGATTTTGAAATCTTATTAAACCGGGAAAAAGTTCATATTGCTATATTGAGCGAAACGTGGCTTAAGAGTGAAACATTTCTTAAAATCAGCAACTACAATATATTTAGAAGAGACAGGTCAGACTCATACGGTGGTGTAGCTATCTGTGTGCATAAGTCTGTTAAAGCGCAAGTGTGGCCGCTTGTAATCAGTAATTCAAATATTGAAGTGTTATGTTTACAAATTTTCAATTGTATCGATTTACGTTTTATTGTTTCTGTGTATTGCCCTTCCACAGTGCGAACGACTCAACTTGACTGGGATGGTATTTTTGACTCATTTTCGGGGAAGACTTTAGTAGCAGGTGATTTTAATGCGCATCATACTAACTGGTCCTACAAGAGTGATCCGAGAGGGGTACAGTTATTTGATTCGGCGTTAGAGCATGGGTTTGTATCTCTTAACAATGGAGAGGCGACTAGAGTTAAACTCGTTGATGGTTCCTTACGAGAGAGTTCTCCGGATATTACCTTTTGTTCTTCCGATATTTCTGTCAGTTTCACTTGGAAAGTCACTATTGAGTATTTGGGAAGTGATCACCTTATCATTAAAGCCGGTTTATCGTATGCAGATGGACGTCATTTAATTAAAAGATTAAATTTTAAGAAAGCGAATTGGACAGAATATTGGGACTCAATTAAATTACTTTTTCATAACGCAGCTTCATTAGACGGAAGTGTTCAGGTAATGTATGATTTTTTCGAGGCACAAATTCAAAAGGCAATTGATTCAAGTATTCCGCTAGTCAAAATTTGCACAGATCCTACGCGAAAGTTTATTCCTAAGAGCTATTGGACTCCTTTATTGTCGAAGGTAGTTGCACAAAGGCGTCTTGCGCTGCGTCTGTTTAGGCAGAATCCGACTCCGTCTAACTTGACAATTTTGGAACGCAGGGTGGCAGAAGCACAGCGTCTAATACGTAAGGCTAAGGAACAAAGTTGGCAAGATTTCTGTGGTCGTGTAGATGAAACCACGTCTGCATCAGACATGTGGAAACATATGAGATGGATGAAAGGCTTTTCTAGATCTAGGGTTGTTGCGTCAGAGGAGAAAAAAGAAGAGTTGTTGTGTTCTCTTACACCAGATTCGGTAGTGCCCGCCATGCCTGTGCTGAATTCGGTTAATCCGCATCTTGAGGTTGAATTTTCTTTCGAAGAAATGGTTAGATGCCTTAAGAAGAAAGACTCCGCACCGGGTCTCGACTGCATTACATACTGTTTGATCTATAATCTGCCCTCGATTGCTAAATTGTTCCTGCTTAAATTATACAATGCTATCTTCTCATCTGGAATTGTTCCGAGTCAGTGGCGTGATATTCAGGTTGTGCCTATTCCAAAATCAAGTAATGCTCAAGAACCATTAGCGAAATTAAGACCGATTTCTTTAATCTCTTGCGTTTGCAAAGTATTTCATTCCATGTTAGTGAGGCGTTTGGAATGGTTTATTGAAAAAAATGATGTTTTGTCTCCAAACACCGTTGGGTTTAGGAGAGCTCAACATGTTTGGACTGCTTATCCCGTCTTGTATCATATGCTCAAGTAGGTTTCTCAAAGAATAATTCTACATTGGCATGTTTTTTGGACATTGAAGGCGCATATAATAATGTCTCAGTTGAGAGAGTCGTTCGGATTCTCGATGGCTTGGGAGTTGGGTCTAAGTTTTGTAGGTATTTATGGGCATTTTTGAGCCAAAGACATTTAATTATTCTGGGTGAAGATGGAGATAAGTCCCTTATGAGATGGACTGACAAGGGTTGGGCTCAAGGATGTCCGCTTTCACCTTTACTGTTCAATATAGTTACTTACAAAATTTGTAAAGAGGTTACTAATGTTATGATCTCACAGTATGCGGATGACTTTGTACTTTATATTAGCAAAAAATGCTTGCAAGACAGCGCGAATATGATGCAGGATGCCTTGGATGTAATGTTGAATATTTTAGGTACTTTAGGGTTAGATGTTTCAGCGAGCAAGTCAAAACTTTGTATTTTCTCCAGGGGTCGTAAAGTACAGCAAGTTAACCTCGAAGTGAGTGGACAGCTTTTACTCGCTGAGGACACTATTAAGTATCTAGGAGTGTGGTTGGATAAATCCTTGAGGTGGGGAAAACATGTTGGTTATGTTTTTGAAAAGACACAAAGGTTTCTTAGTATTTTAAGAGTTTTGGCTGGCGCTTCATGGGGAATTCACCCGAAACACCTTCGAAGATTGTACATTTCATTAATTCGTAGTAGAATGGATTATGCTTGTTGCCTGTACGACAACAGCGCTAAGACACATATGTTTAAGCTCACTAAGGTACAGAATCAAGCTATGCGAGTTATAGGAGGGTTCATCAGAACAACCCCCATTCATGTTATGGAGAGTGAATTGTGTATTCCACCCTTGCATATAAGAAGACAATTTCTTGCTACTAAGTTTTGTTTAAAGTCACTCGCTTGTACAGGGAGTGCTACTATTGAAGTTATTCGTGAATTAGAGGAGCAATGTCATAATAGTTACTGGGACAATAAAAATAAACCTTTGTTAGCCATTACGATCAACAGTATAGTTGGGGAGTATATTTATTTACTTACTTACAATTCTGCTTTGCAAAATGTAATTATGGAGCTACAGGAAAAGTATTCTGGGTGGTTAAGACTCTTTACTGATGGTTCCAAGTCTAACGACAAAATAGGAGCAGCATTTTATGACCCACTCAATGGCAAAAAAGTAGGATTCAAAATTAAATCCCAGGTTTCAATTATGTCAGCGGAACTTTATGCTATCTCCGAAGCACTATCTTACGCCGAAACGTTGGAAGATCAGAAGTGCGTGATTTTGACAGATAGCAAAAGTGCTATCCAACATATCAACCGGTGTGCCTTGGGTCAGCAGTGTGTCTCGCTTGCGTATACGATCCTCGAGCAGATTAATAAATTTACTACGTCTGGTAAATGTCTGAGCGTGCAATGGGTTCCGTCGCATATTGGTCTTAGTGGTAACGAGGAGGCTGACCGTCTGGCTGGTTTGGCTGCTTCAGAGGGGGCGGATGTAGTCATTGATCCTGATTATTCGGAGGTAGTACCGAAGTTTTATAACTTTTCTCGGCTTCACTGGAAAGAATATTTTAACGAGCGTTCTCGGGATGTAGGAATATGGTACAAAACCATTCAATGCGAGCCTCCTCGAGTACCATGGTTCGATAATGTTAGGTTAAGTAGGGCGCAGGTGGTGTGTGCGCACAGACTTCGGTCCGGACATGTTCCACTTAACAAGTTTTTTCATCTGATGAAGAAAGTAAATTCCCCTAATTGTGATACATGTGGAACGTATGAGGATGTATATCACTTGTTAGTGGAATGTGTCCGGACTCAATCCAAGAGGGAAGGATTACTTGTTCAACTCAATTTGAATATATTAAACATCGGACTGTTTCAGTCCATTTTGGCAGAACCAGCGACAGATGCTGCAAAATTACTTTATACATTTTTGAACAAATAATCCTTCCCCCTCCCTTTTTTTTCTGAGTGATATTTATTTGTATTTTATGTCTGTACAGATTTGTCCAACGGGGCTGCCGTGATCAGGATTGATCAAAGCCCCTAACCTTTAAGATTGTAAATAAATAAATAAAAAAACTCCACCTGTGTCAGTCTGCTGCCCTGTCACGGCTAAACCCAGAACCGATATCCATGAAAGGGCATAGGGTAAGTTTGTATGAAGAAAATTATCTTTTTTCTCAGCGGCCACGGATGATTTTTACGTAGCTATTTAGAGGACCGCTAAATACACGTAGATATTTCAAATCTATGGCGTTAAATAATATCGGAGCGGAGATATTAATGATTTAAGTGTTCAGTTGTTGGTACTAAAAAACTTTTAGTAAAACGCCCAGAGGGCCCAGACAAGATGCACTGCGCTAGCTAACGTTTCTCTTCGTTTAGTTTTGAAAACCAATCGCGTCACTGGTAGATGACGTGATACGAAAAGTCACGTGATGTGCCAGTGACGCGATTGGTTACAAAACGAAACGAATAGAAACGGTAGTTAGCGTAATGCATCTTGTCTGGGCCATGGTATGAATATTTAAATATCTCGACTCCGATGCACTTAAGAGTTAAAATAAATAAATATAAATAAATATCAGGGGACAATGTCACACCAATTGACCTAGTCCCAAACTAAGCTCTAGGCTTGTACTATGGGTACTAGACAACGATATTAATACTTATATAGACAAATATTATACTTAAATATATAGAAAACATCCATGACTCAGGAACAAATATTCGCGCTCATCACACAAATATCTGCCCTTACCGGGATTTGAACCCGGAGTTCGAGTTTGAGTTCTATCATTTACCACTTTTACGAATGTCCGCTCATCTTGAAAATGTACGACTTTTACAAATGACAACACTTTTACCCAAACACTTATAGCATAGCTAACCTCCAGCTGATACATTTTCGACGTATAATTGACACAACGTGACCCTGGTTCACCGTAGAACTGTGTCACAGTGACAATTAGTTTTACTAATCGTTTGATTTCATTTGTAACATCACTGTGACGTGGTTCTATGGTGGGCTTGTACCTAAGTTTCAAAAGTGAAACTTAGGTATACATTTCTGCAACAAACTAAAACTTTGAAAAATGAAACTTCCACCTAAAATTTTATGCAATATCCTGAAAAATACCAAAGTAAAATCGTTTAATTTCTGAAAATTACTATTATTTTATTTTTTTTATTGCATGTCACATTAACATATTTATAGGTGGTACATAATGGGGGTTTGTATGTGACGCCCAGCGAGCACACAGCAACATAGGATAAAGAGCAGTTATACAATACAATACAATATAATAATATTTAGTTATCAATTATTTTCTAAAACTACTTATACCTACTAATTGGCGTCGTGTTGGATTATAGTTATGTGTAAAGAACTCTTTCAAATTGTAAAACATTTGTTTATTAGAAATTGTTTTAAGGTTTTATTAAAGATCCTGGTATTGACTATGCATTTAATAGTTTGGTAAGTGGTTATAAATTTTAATTAACATTGATGGGTATATATACCCATCAATGTTAATTAAAATTTATCCGTATTTGTTCCGTGCCAAAACTAGGTATACCTAGTTTTGGCATGTAACGTAAGTAACCGAAACTTTTATGAATTTTATATGAAATTTACTTGTGACAGAATCATTTCTCTCTTATTTAATTATGTACTTAAGTAAGTCTCAGAAGCTGTAATTTTTGCAGTTAAGGAAAGCTTTGCAATGTTATAAAATCGCCCATCACTATACTAAAAAACCTCATTAGATTCCAACATACGTCAAAAAAGTGTTGCCATTAAAATGACATATTAGGTGGATCGGTAAATTTTCACTTCTGTAAATGTTAAAGGTAGCTGTTTATTTTATTTATAATATTAAAGGCAACATTTAATTTGCTTCTTAAATAAACAATCTTATCTAAATACTCGTCGCAAAAAAAGATACTTATTTAATTAAATTGTTTTATAGGAGAAAAGTTTTAATAAAAATGGCAATAACTCAGGGTTTAATAACATTTGGTACCAATTATTATTCTTAT
Organism: Acleris laterana; assembly: GCA_963966035.1. NCBI lineage: Eukaryota > Metazoa > Arthropoda > Insecta > Lepidoptera > Tortricidae > Acleris > Acleris laterana. Next base: position 8,929,506 of record OZ014467.1, on the reverse strand, counting down.
TATGTGCGATTACATTTTTAGGAAAAAAAAAACAATCACATTTTTACGTACGTCTTCAAAACTTGACCAAAATCTTCAAAAAAATCTTCAAGTCTTCAAAAAATTATCAGTTGATCATGTGTGGTAACCTTTTTGGTGGACATGGTGGTTCTGTGGCGGCCATAACATCCATTGTCACTTCATTCGACATATTCTGACGTTTGGATAGCTCGAATGTTTTCTGTACCTATTCGCCCCGTGGTGATTTCCATTGTTAAGTTTTTGCTTTCCGTTAAGTTTTTGTTGTTTCATTTCGTTATTGTTTCAAGTTTGTGTTTTGCTCGTGGGTTTTGCTTTATCGCAAGTAAAATGGAAATGAAAATGGGAGTGCACTAAGAAAGGAATTCCCGAAATTCCCACGGGAACGGGAATAACGATGATCGAAATCTACGCGGACGAAGTCGCTGACAGAAGCTAGTTTTAACATAATTATTGTACCAAAAGGTTGGTTTTTCCTGAAACGTCACAATGATGATGACACGTGTAACTGTGACATTCCGCCATCTTTGGTAGTTTTTTTGACGTATATTGGAATCTAATTAGGTTTCCAAGTATAGTTGGACGCCGGAACCCTAAAAAAATATTGATCGTTTCATATGCTTCAGCAAAAAAAAGTTTGTTCAAGATTTTTTTTTTACATGTGTAAGGCAGACGAGCATTCAGGTCACCTGAGGGTACATTCCCAATCTAAAGATTAAAGATCTTACAATAAATAATAAATAAATATATATCAGGGGACAATGTCGCACCGAAACACCTAGTCCCAAACTAAGCTCTAGGCTTGTACTATGGGTACTAGACAACTATATAAATACTTATATAGACAAAATAAAAAATAAACACTTACTTAAATACTTACTTAAGTATATACTTACAGTAGGACAAAACCGATATGGCGTGTCGTGAATCTTCGTTCGCGCAGACACGATTAATTAAATTGCCGCTGACTAGGGTTTGCAATATTCGTTGGTTTTTAATATTCGAATAATATGAATAGTTCGATTTCCGATATTCGAATATTCGAATTTTTCGGATAATTTGAATATTTATTGAAATAAAAAGAATTAATGGTTTAATGTTGTAAAATCAAATAAATAGGCCTTAAATATTTAAAAAAATAGCATTCCGTGGTCAAATTAAATATTATTAGTTATTAATATAGCAAGTAGCAGGAAGCGAGCGACCCAACTACGTCACTCAACTCACTCACTGCTCGTTATTGTAATATATTTTTATGAGCTTAATTTGTTTTTTTCGGAATGTTAACTTGTAGATACGATTAACTTTAATTAAGTAAAACAACATAAAATAATATAACAACCATAACACAATAACTGAAAAAGAAAACTAAAATTAAATAAAACTAACTCTAAATATATAAATTACCTAACTAAAACATTAAATCTAAGAATGGCCCCTGCGGCATTGTACCAAAGATGCTGGCAGCATTTCCTCGCTGGATGGTTAAACTTATACGTTGAGCGAGGAAACTGCCAGCTCTTCGGTCTCCCGTGACGTCAATGAGCCTCTTCGAAACTTCTTTGAAGAGGCTTCGAGCGCTAGGACTCCACGGACCAAGGGTCTCGACACCGAATGGAATAAACATATATATTCTGGGCCGAGACCACTATATTTTACTACCTTCATGCTTTCGGCCGCTTCAGCTGCCGCACCAGCCCTATTAGAGGTCCGGTGGAGATGTGATGGGGCTAGCGTGTCTACACAGGTTGCATCCCACACTAGCACCCGTCCCATATTCCACGGGACCAAGGTCATTCCGTCAGGTCTCTTGCCATAATTTCTAGAAATGCCTGTCGGCTCTAAAAGAGCCGGGACCTTTATTGAGGCAAGAGACCGACGAATGATGTCGTTGAGTGCGGCGTGTCTGGAAAAGCGGCCAGCACTTCTCTGGCAAGAAAGTCCGTGATGTCCTAGCCGATCTACGTCACTTCCGCAGGGGCAGCGATGTGGAGCGCAGACCGGGACCACAAGGCGAAGGCAAACTGAAAGTCGGAGTGTGTTAGGGTCTAGGAAAGTTCCAGTGCTTGGCGAGGGATGAGCTTGAACCAGTATCCAGCCTCCCTTTTACCGACTGCTAAAATTCTAGCACGATCCGCTGCGCAGCACTGGCTAAGAAGGGAATCAACAGTCAATTTGGGAATTAGTTTTAAAAGTCATGTTGTCTCATGTTATATTTGCATTCCAGTTTAATATTTGCTTGCATTTCTCAGTAGGTATGAAAAAAAGCTGATTCGTTCGTTCGTGAAGCGTTCTATTAAAAGTGGGAAACTATTTCAATCCTTTTTAGTACCATTCAAAATATCCGAATTATTCGAATAAGTAACACTGCCATATTCGAATTTAATTTGTGTCGGATATTCGAATAATATGAATATTCGAATATTCGAATTGCAAACCCTACCGCTGACTGAATGACACTCGGCAACATGGCGTCACTAATAACCAATAGTAGCACAGAATACAACCGCGCTACGCGAGGATCATGCTGATTGGTTCCCGCGCTTCGAAAAAAAATCATCTGCGCAGGTACATAAGCCATATCGGTTGTGTTTTACTGTAAATACTTACATAGAAAACATCCGTGACTCAGAAACACATATTCGCGCTCATCCCACTAATATCTGCCCTTACCGGGATTTGAACCCTGGACCGCTAGCTTCGTAGGTGGTCACTAGCAAACAGGCCAACGCGTCGTCAACAATAATAAAAATCCCAAGATTGCGTCGCCAACCCTGGCGACTAAAGCGCCGTATTAATAAACTCATCTTGGCCGAGAGGCCCGTCACAAGATACGTCAAAGTAAACGTCAAGCCATAGAACACTGTCACTTTTGACGCATCTCGAGACGAGCATTAGAGTTGAGATTAGTTTATTAATACGGGCCTAAGATGGATTGCCTCTATGCTAGTAATTTCACCGGTTATCCCCACACCGGAACACAACAGTGCGATCGCTGGTGATGCTGTTTTTTAGTTTTTTTTTATTGTTATCAATTATAGCAACTCGAGCTTATTTTTTTTACCCGCATACGAGAGTATAATGGGTAGTAAAAAATAAACAGCAGTAATAGTGTCATTATGATCTGAGTTATGATATGACGCTTCTCGTCTCAGATAAGTAAGTACTAATGAATGTCAAATTAGCGAGATCGCGCGGGTTGTTAGAGTTTACGATGCACTTCTATCATCTATTGTTTATTATATATTATCTTGTTTATTGTTTTTTATATTATATATTTATACACCATATGTATGTTAAGAATAACGTGGTCACTAAATTTAGTCTGAGTAAGTTGGTTAGTGTAAGTACAAATATAACTGTGCCTGTTGAAACTGATTAGAACTGGGCCCCGCGACACAGGGAGTCCTGGCGCAGAACCCAAAACCATTGTCATGCCTTAAGTTAAGTTTATTCTGAATAAACATTTTTTTTTTTTCATTATTACGGTTTCGTACCAAAACGGTAAAAAAGGAACCCTTATGGTACGACTGCGTTGTCTGTCTGTCTGTTTTTATGTCACAGCAGATTTCTTCAGCTACTACAAATGCTATCAACTTAAAATTTGGCATAATTGCACAACTTGCTTGCATCTGTTACATACACTCGGCGTCAAAAATATCGCACCTCGTCGAAAATCAGATTAAAACAAATCTAGCCGTTAGTAAAATTATCCCACCTCGTAAATATTAGTATCAATCGAAAGCACGTTTAATGTGTTTTAAATTAACAATATTTAATTTCAAGAAAAAAAAGTGTTTTCGCAATCTGAGAGTTTCAAAAAAAAAGTGCCAAATTACGCGTTTGAAGGGTCGCGAGTTTTGCCGTGTTCCAGGTGTATAAAAAGTCTGGTAAACGTCAAATGTCAATCATTCGCTATCCAGACGTTAAAGAGAACACATCTAAGGAGCTTATGCAAAAAAACGACCCTCAAAAATGGAAACCACTGCTGCTGAATCAGCCCAGGTGGTCGCACTGCTCCAAGCACGAGTTCGGCAATGTGATGTCGCTCGGCAACTGAATTTAAGCCGGTTTGCTGTCCGCCGAGTATACCTGCGGTTCCAGGAGACTGGAGGCTTCATTAGGAGGCATGGAACTGGCCGCTGACGCAGCACATCTGAAAGAGACGACCGCTTTATTGTGTCGTCGTCTCTACGCAATCGCTTCTCCAATGCTGTTGAGGTGCAACAGCGTCTCCGAGAAGCTCGGACGACCTCCTGTTAGCACCTCCACCATTAGGAGAAGGTTGCGGGAGAAGAAGATTGTGGCCCGCAGGGCTGCTACAGGTCCCCAACTGACCGCACAGCATCGCAGAGACCGCATGCAGTTTGCTCGTGCCCACGTCGATTGGACATTCGACCAGTGGAGGCAGGTTCTCTTCTCCGATGAGACGAGGGTCTGCCTCTATTGCAACGACAGGCGTAGAAGAGTCTACAGAAGGTCGGGAGAACGATTTGCTCAAGCCTGCATTGAAGAAACGGTGGCCTACGGAGGTGGTTCGTGCATGTTCTGGGGCGGTATGTCCACAGATGGCAAGACCGACCTTCTGTGCGTCTCCCGGACGGGAGGCACTCGCGGGCAAGGGTCTCTAACTGCTCACCGGGACGTCACTGAGATCCTGGAAGAGCATGTGGTCCCATATGCGGGTTTTGTCGGCACTGGATTCACTTTAATTCACGACAACGCCCGCAGCCACACTGCATTGCTCGTTCGTGATTACCTGGGAGAGGTTGGGATCCCTGTTATGCAGTGGCCAGCGAGAAGTCCTGACTTGAACCCAATCGAACACCTTTGGGACGAACTGAAGCGACGTATTCGGTCACGTGATGCCATCCCTACCACTCTCCAAGACCTCCAGGACGCCGTGATTGAAAAATGGGACCTCATTCCTCAGTCGGACGTAGTGAAGTTGGTTCGGTCAATGAAAGACCGCATGGAAACAGTAATTAGGGCAAGGGGGGGTAACACTAGGTTTTAGGTTACTTTTAAGTGTCTTTTTTGTTTTTTTGTTAACCATTTTCATTGATGTTAATTTAAGATTTAATAAACATTTTTCTTGTCTTCGCATTAAAATTCTTTTTTTTTATACCTGGTTACAGTAATGATATTTTTTTTAGCATTTTTAAAAAGTACATTTTATTACCTTTCAAATTATACCTAAAAGTCATACCTTTACCCTTGATTAAATAGGGTATAATGTCGGTTGAACATATTTTTCCCGAAGGGGCGATATTTTTGACGCCGAGTGTATTAAAATTGTAATTATTGAAGTAATACATCAACATGATGAGTTTTTGTAACATGGACATAAGGAAAAATTCCGACTTAAATGATCAATATCTCCGAAAATCCTTAAAATTGCTGAACATACATATTATGGGGGGTGTTTTTTGTAGCCCTGGGTGAGACCTATTTATTTTTTTCATTTGGACCACTAGTGATCCTATATCTACAGGTACCTACATTCCGTTCAGTAGTTTTTGAGATTATCACGAAGATACATACAGATAGACTTTGTGCTATAATTATGTAGTGATATTCAATTTATTTACTTACGTGACATTAAAACACGGAATGAGTATTTGCTTCGTCAGTATTAATAGCAGTATCATCGTCGGCACAATCATTTCATGAGTTTCATGACACATCATTTCCGTTGTTCTGAATACCAAAATTACGCATCTTAACCCTACCAAGTTTATACATATACAAAACAGTGCTTTTTAACCCCCGACGCAAAAAACGACGGGGTGTTATAAGTTTGACGTGTCTGTGTGTGTGTGTAAATGTGTATGTGTCTGTCTGTGGCATCGTGGCTCCCAAACGGATGAACAGATTTTAATTTTGTTTTTTTTTGTTTGAAAGGTGAATTAGTCGGGAGTGTTCTTAGACATGTTTTATCAAAATCGGTTTAGCCGTTTTTGAGATATTGAGCTTTATTAAAGTTTAAAAAGAGTGAAATAAAAATTAAAGTAAAAATTTAAAAATCCCCCGACTCTAAGCAGTCGGTAAAAAAACGTCTAAGTTAAATTATAGTAGGTGTTAATATTTTGATTCAAGCGTCGCCACGTCGGGGACCGCTAAGTAGCTGGGGTATTTTATATTATTTCATTTATTGTTACGATGAATCCCCAATTAAGTACGAGTATATAAAAATTATAACAGCCTACGCCTAAGAAATAAAGTTACTGCAATGCCATCTAAAACGGCTTTATTACGGAAAAGTATTCTTGGGATGGCTCCCAGAATTTATAATAAGGTCCCAAATAATATAATTAATATAGAAACGATCACTGAATTTAAATGCAAATTATATAACTTTTTATTAAATAAGGCCTATTAACTATACAACAAATGAATATTTAAGTAATAAGTAATATAAGTGGACAATGTCACACCAATTGACCTAGTCCCAAACTCTAGGCTTGTACTATGGGTACTAGACAACGATATAAATACTTATATAGAGAAATATATACTTAAATACTATCAGACCATTGGAACCTTGACCCACCATAGAACTGTGTCACAGAGACGTTATGATTCAAGTCATAAGAAGTGTCAAACAAATTGTTTTATAATGTCACTGTGACACTCTTCTATAGTGGGTCAGGGTTCCATTGGGCTGATAGTACATAGAAAAACATCCATGACTCAGGAACATATATTCGCGCTCATCACACAAATATCTGCCTTTACCGGGATTCGAACCCAGGACCACTAGCTTCGCAGGCAGGGTCACTACCCACTAGGTCAGCGCGTCGTCAGGTTTGTCAGACTACACTATCTAGTTGATACCTGTGCATGTATAGTGCAGCCTGTGGGTGACATTTACACAGAGGGCCTACAACACATTACGTGTACAATATAACAACATCGATGGATGGGGGATGATCGTTGCTCGCGTCCGTAGGTCTTACCTACGAAACCCTACACGTGTCCCCCGGGTAGTAAACGAGCAACAACACCGAGCATCAGGCGGCGGTAAATAACCTGACCCTCTCCGATCCCCGTCGGAGGCCGGCTACTATACAAGCCGAGAGGGAGTAAATGCCCTCAAAAAAGCGTAGGAACGCCAACCCGCAATGGCCAGCGTGGCGTTACAAGGCCAACTAACCTGCATGCAGAGACAACCAATACCACGGCCCTCAGTTCCCAGTAGTCCTACTAGGCCTGGCTACGGCAGCGGTCGGGGGACCAGAAGGACAGAGGGTGCTAAGAATCCCTGGGAGAACGGATACGGCTGCCAACACGCCTACTTGGCTACATATAATGTTAGGACACTGTTAACGGAAGAACGCTATCAAGAATTGGAATCTGAAGTCCTCAATAAAATAAAATGGGACATAATGGGTCTTAGCGAGACAAGAAGAAGAGGAGAAAACCTTGTTAAATTAACATCTTGACAATTACTTTATTACAAAGGATACGAAGACAAGTCGCAGGGTGGTGTGGGACTCCTCATTAATACCTCAATGGCAAAGAAAATGCGTAACATTGCAGCGGTGTCACCACGTGTCATCTATGCCACTTTTTATTTAAGTAAACGTTACTCACTCAAGGTCATCCAGGTCTACGCACCAACATCCTCACACTCAGATGACGAGATTTTGGAATTTTATGACGACTTAAGTACTGCTATAAGGGTAGATCCTGCATTCTACACCGTTGTTATTGGTGATTTCAACGCCAAGTTAGGGAGACCCCGAGAAGGTGAGGAGTTTGTGGGCAAATTTGGTTTGGGGGGAAGGAACTCAAGAGGGCATGACCTGGCAAGTTATCTCTGTCAGCAAAAATTATTTGCCATGAATACGTTTTTCCAAAAGAAACCACAAAAAATGTGGACTTGGAGAAGCCCAGACGGTAAAACAAAGAATCAAATCGATTATATTCTTAGCTCTAGAAGGTATATCTTCGAGGACGTGGATGTTATCAACATGGTGGGCGCGGGAAGTGACCACCGCATAGTTAGAGCTCGACTAGCCTTCAACCTCAAGCTCGAGCGGCGACGCTTGGTCGGAAGTAACAGACCACCTGAAGACAGAAGGTATATAGAAGTACAGCAAGATTATTATCAGAGGAAGCTCGCAGAGAAACTGACAGCCGAGGATGCTTGGGACATAAACGCCATAAACGACCAACTAGTCTGCTCTATTAACGAAACGCTAGCGGAGATAAGACCTAAATCTAAATTTGCACAGGAGCCAAAGTCACAAGAGCTTTCCGCGCTGTTGGAAGAACGCAAGAACATCCTGGCCTCCACAAGCCAGACTGGCATCTCGATGGTCAACAAGCGAATAAGGCACCTCCTTCGGAAACATCTTAGGTAGAGAAAACACAAGCTTATCTTAGAGACTATTGAGAAGCACAAGGGGCCAAAGGTGTTTAGGAAACAGCTAAAAAGAGGCAGCCAGCAGATTCATAGGCTGACGACGGAAGAAGGTTCCATAACAACTGATCGAACGGAAATTTTGGAAGGAGTTGAAAACTATTATTCAGAATTATACAGTTGCAAGAATCCGGAAAAGGCCACAGTCGGCAAGGACCCGCGAGCTCCATTAAGGAAACATTTTACTGAGGATCTTCCCGAGATCAGCTTGTATGAAATAAAACGTGCCTTTAAATTCATGAAAGCTGGGAGGTCGCCAGGCGAAGATAAGGTGACATACGAAAGTCTGCAGCATGGCGGGAGAGCAGTTTTAAAGCAGTTGCAGATACTGTTCAACAAAGTGTTCTTCGAGAGTGTGTCACCGGAGAAGTGGAGAAATGCAATAGTGATTCTGCTGCACAAAAAAGGCGATGTCACCAAACTCTCCAACTATCGGCCTATTTCCTTGCTGAGTCATGTCTACAAGCTCTTCACTAAAGTCATCACACTACGTTTAACTGGCCGGCTCGACGCAGACCAACCGGTGGAACAGGCAGGCTTCAGAGGCGGCTTCTCAACAATCGATCACATACACACTGTTCGCCAGGTGGTGGAGAAGTGCAACGAATATAACCAGCCCCTCGTCGTACTGCCGTGATATATCTATAATGCCGTTATCTGACATCTGGTATTTTTTTTACTTATAATGCTATATTAATGAGAAAAAAAAATCTCTATCAATCTGTGTTTGCGATTTTTAAAACATAAATTTGGTAGATAACCGCATTATAGATATATCACGGCAGCGTAGCCTTCATAGATTACGAAAAGGCATTCGACACGGTAGAACATTGGGCAGTAGGTATATAGAAGCCATAAAAGCGGTCTATTGTTCGGCTACTCTGCAAGTCAAACTGCACGAACTAACAAAACCAGTTCCGGTGAGAAGGGGTGTGAGACAGGGTGACACCATCTCCCCTAAACTGTTTACTTCTTGCCTAGAGGGTGTATTTAGGCTTCTCCATTGGTCAAATAGAGGCATTAACATCAACGGCAAACAGTTGTCACACCTACGATTTGCAGATGACATCATACTCTTCGCAGAGAGCCTGGAAGATCTGGAAGTCATGGTCACTGAGCTGTACGACGTGTCAGTAATGGTGGGTCTTATAATGAACATGGCAAAAACAAAGATAATGTGCAAGAACACCGATGCCACACACATTACAGTTCATGGGCAGATACTAACTGGACAGAGTGGAGGAGTATGTTTATCTCCGTCAAACCATGAGCCTAGAAAAGAACGGACAAGACCTAGAAATTCAGCGCCGAATTCGCTTAGGCTGGGCGGCTTTCGGTAAATTGTCCGACGTGCTCAAAGGGAACATACCGCTTAATCTCAAGCGCCGATGCTTCGAACAGTGTGTCCTCACCGTGCTGGTATATGGAGCCGAAACTTTGACGCTCACGCAGAAGGTGGTACATAAGCTGCAAGTCACGCAAAGGGCGATGGAGCGGGCGATGTTGGGCCTCTCTCTCCGAGACAGAGTCCGAAATACGGAGATCCGGAGACGAACAAGGCTCATCGATATAGCCAAAGTTATCACCCAAAGGAAGTGGAAGTGGGCTGGACACATATGCCGCAGGGGTGACGGAAGATGGGGTAAGGCTGTTGTCGAGTGGAGACCCAGAACCGGGCGAAGGAACGTTGGCAGACAAGGAATGAGGTGGACCGACGACCTGGTCAAGGTGGCGGGAAGGTGCTGGATGAGAAGAGCACTGGACCGAGATGAGTGGCGAGCAATGCAGGATGCCTACACTCAGCATTGGGTGGCTATAGGCTGAACAAGAAGAAGAGAAGAAGAGATAACAACATCCTTAGATTGCAGGGTAGTGATTCTTTAAACAACGCCGGTCGTGCGGACTGTCGAGTGAAACCAAGCGGCGAGATTAAGTAGTCCCGTCAGTGCGAACAAAACACATTGTAGCGCGTGCATTTTCAATTAAGCAGCCTTATACGTTCGACCCATCGTGCTGCTAAATTGAAAATGCACGCGCTACAATGTGTTTTGTTCGCACTGACGGGACTACTTAATCTCGCCGCTTGGTTTCACTCGACAGTCCGCACGACCGGCGTTGTTTACAGAATCACTACCCTGCTGGGGCTGCCGAGGCACTGCAGTGCATCAGGAATGTTCGCTGAAGCACGGACGGACGACTTTTTTGCCATTAGGCGCTAAAGAATAGCCGCAGCGTTGCAGCGAGTACGAGGCAGCGGCAACAGCACGCTGAGGGTGTCGTCGGAGCGTCCGGACTGCCCGCTCACTAAATACTGGGTCGATGTGGTTGTGGAAAGAAGAACCGAGATATTTAATATTCTTACCTAGGCGTACTTTTAGTACCAAAAACTGAACACTTAAATCTTAAATATGTCGACTCCGATATTATTAAACGCCATATATTATATATCTATGTGTATTTCGAGGTCCTCTAAATAACTACGTAAAAATCATCCGTGGCCGCTGAAAAAAGAAAAGCAATATTCATCAAACAAATTTACCCGATGCCCTTTGGTACCCACCTTTGGTCCAAAGTCAATCTGACATTCTACAACAATCAGGTTGAGTTTCTTAAAAGTTACAAATGACTTGACATCTCTAATGACATATTGACGACTTCAAGCATATTTTACTTGAAATGGGTCCCAAATTAACGCTCGTGACCGTACACGTCATGTCAAATACACGGAACCTGCAAAAATAACCATTTATTAAATAAGTAGCTACATGTTTATTTAGGTTGTTATTCTTGTTAGTCCTAGTCAGGTGCTTACCGTAATTCACATCATCCTTACCTTTACTTCGAATAGAACTACCCTTTGCAGGTACTCTTGCAGCCAGGGAACCTGAGTCCAAAGTTGTTTTACTGTTACATTATTGTAGCAGAGTAATTCATGTGTAGGAAATCTTTCTCACAAGAAAGCTTCGGCACTTCTAATATGGTCTTGATTCGGACGACCACGACGATTCGGATACTTTAATTAAACACTTTTCATTGTTTGCAGCTCACAAAAGTCACAAAGAATACATCATTTGGAAAATAACAATTCAAAAACTTGATTTATCACCGCTTGAATAATAACAACTCACGCACAGCTGATTCAAAAATCGCCATTTTGATTATTCTCTTGAGCGCCGAGCGCTTTTCTGCAAGTCTTTGGCGAGAGAATAGTTTTCTACATTTTACTGTAGAATACAGAACAGAATGCACGTCAAAAGTGCCACTTGACTAGCAGTTTGTACGGATTTTGTCAATGTGACAGCTCTGAGCGTTTTTCTGTTCGTTTCAAAATATTTACGAAAAACGAAAAGTATAATGTTGGCTAGGTACTTTTCTATTCTCTTCGATAAACCACGTGATCAATTTGTGATCCCATACATTTCAAGACGATAGAACAGAAAAACGACAACGGCGTGTGCGTCTTGTCTGGACCCCCTGGATGGCTTATTACAGTAATGATTTTTGGTAAGTTTCTAAAAATGAAACAACAAACTCTTCAGCTTTATAATATTAGTATAGATATATATATGTACTTAAATACACAAAAAAACATTCCTGACTCGGGAAATCCATCACACAAATATCTGTGTCCTTATCAGGATTTGAACCCAGGACCGCTAGCTTCGTAGGCAGGGTCACTAGCAACTAGGCCACGCGTCATCTATGATAGCCTGATAGGCTACTAAACGGAAAGCTACGGTAGTAATTTCACTCGTTGTCTTGCCCCCGCAGCGGAACACTACAATTCGAACACTACTGCTTGGCAGCTGGTTATAAGGGTAGGTTGATTTTATAACTAATAGGAACGTTTTGCCCTCTTTTAAGCAGATTAAATAAATATCAGGGGACTATGTCACACCAATTGACCTAGTCCCAAACTAAGCTCTAGGCTTGTACTATGGGTACTAGACAACGATATAAATACTTATATAGAGAAATATATAAGTACTTAATATCATAGAAAACATAAATGACTCAGGAACAAATATTTTGCGCTCATCACACAAATATCTGCCCTTACCGGGATTTGAACCCAGGACCTCTAACTTCGTAGGCAGGGTCACTATTAACCTGGATACACTTGGACACTACCGGATGGTTCAGCCACCATCCTGCCCAGACCACATTGTCTGTGGTGGCCTGCTACATCGTTCATTGAATACAAAACGGACACATTCCAAAATGAGTCAGTGTTGAATTTTAAAATTAGAATCTATTCGTATTTAAGATTTTTAATGCAAGAGTTAATATTTTTGGAATGTGTCCGTTTCGTATTCAATGAGCGACTTGTTGTTGTTGCAGGCTTGTCTAGGTGGTAAAAGCTATATTTTTTTTGTAACCAATCACGTCATCTACGAGTATAGTTACTTTTTGAACTGAGCTCTTCCTACCTGTAAACACAATGGTCATTAATAATAATAATAATAATAACTTTATTGAGTAAATTAATGTTACAACGCTGCTTACTGTTCTAATTATATCAGTGTCTTAAGGAGTCACATTTTTACATAGTTTTAATTTAAATAAAAATCATAATAAAAAGAAAAAAAGAACACCTAATCGACTAACCAGTAGACCATATGTTCTTGCCATACGGTTCGCAAATGGTCAGCGCAGGTGCAACGTTGTTGACAGACAAGTAACAAATTATCGAGTAAGCGTCTTCTGCTCCCCGTACTAGGTAGTATTAAACTGTATCACGGTGGAACCGATCTATGCAATCTTAGCCGGGCGGTTGTAAAATACAAAAAAAATACTTGCCATTATTCTATTAGTGTATTTTGTAGTCTAGTCTATAGAAATAGAGTCTATAATCTATGTTAACCTTCGAAGGCGGCTATCTGCTTTAACTGCGAGCTCGTTGTCCTAATTGGTGGTTAACTGCACAATGGCTTTGTATTCTTAAGTGGATAAGCTCAGTTGAAAAGGTACCAGTTAACTTATACCAGTGACGCGTAGATATGGTTTCAAAACGAAACTAATAGGAACGCTAGTTAGCGTAGTGCTTAAAAGTATATAAAAAATATAAATTATATTAAAAGAGCGTACTATGGTTACTTTCATTCCATACTCATTCAGGGTGTGGACCTCTGGGGAACAGCAGCTGACCGCGATAGGCTGTTCAAGCTTCAAAAGCGTGCGTTACGCCTAATTGACAGAAAACCCCCGGACCATCCGGCTCAGGAACTGTTCAGGAAACATAGGATACTTACATTGCCTAGCGTGTACATACTAACCGCCTGTTCCCACGTTAGGGCGAACCCACACGAGTACAGGGCGCATGTGCAGACCTTCAACAGATGCACTCGCAGGCAAAGGTAATCCCGAATCGCGACTCGCTAGGGTTCGTAAGTCGCTCGGTGTCATGGGTCCTAGGCTATACAACTCTCTCCCGGCCGAGCTGGTGAACTCGCCCAGTGACGCAATATTTGCACGCAAACTGAAAAATCTGCTCCTAGATCTAGCGTGCTACACAATAGACGAATTCGTAACAAGATGTTAAAAGATATTAACTCTGTGTGAAATAGCTACATAAATTGTTTCTTATTAAATAATGATTAAATAATTATTAATAAAAAATGTAATAAAACTTATTGAATCTAAAATGTACCAAATGTATTTAAAATTGTATATGACTATAAATTGACTGTTTTAAGTATTATATAACCATGACATGTAAAATATTGAGTTTTTACCAATAAATAATACAATACAATACAATACAATACTTGGCAAAGGCCTGTTTTAAAACCTGTTACTTACCTGTTCGTATGATCTGTTACATTTTGTGAGAAATTTATTATTTTAAAGTTATTTTTTACAAGATTTGGCGCGAGTTGCGGTTGTCCTTATCGCACAGTAGCGCCGGCGCGAGCACCGAAGAGCGATGGCAATAGAACTTTAAAATATCGATCTGCGATTATTTAATTCCCATGTAAATCTCTGTGGCCACCAAAAGCTATGCTATGAAACCGGACTGCGCTATAAAGTGTGGCATTAATTAGTCAATTTTGTAGTAAGTATTCTCCAGTGGTTGCCAGCTTAGAATAGTACGGTCACGAGCGTTAATTTGGGACCCATTTCAAGAAAAATATGCTTGAAGTTGTCAATGTCATTAGAGATGTCAAGTCAGTAGTATAATATTGGGCATTCTGGACCACCTCGCTCACTCGGTGGAATGCCCAATATTACGCAAGTGGTCTAGAACGCCCAATAGCTTTTGGGGATTTAAATATTCGATGCAAGTGGTCTAGAACGCCCAATAGCTTTTGAGGATTTAAATACTCGATGCAAGTGGTCTAGAATGCTCTTACGGTTTTAAAATACTTGAACACATTCTTGTTCTGAAACTTAATATTCACATATAACTACCTAATATCTTGAAAGTCTAGGCTCATTGAGTACAAACCTTTCATGCTTACAACACGTAGTGATATGAAGTTTGTGAAACAAAATCAGACCTTGCAGTTGGATGTCGTTTGTACAGTTCGCAACGATCGCAATTCACGTCATGGAGAACTTTTACCGAATACAATTCGAAGTATCATTTGCGGCCCCTCTAACTGTGGAAAAACTAATTTAATTATCGGCCTTCTACTGCATGAACGGGGGCTACGCTTTGAAAACCTTTATGTTTATTCTAAAACTCTCTTCCAACCTATGTATCAGTTTTTAGAAAAAATATTAACATTGGTTCCATCAGTCGAATTTAAAAAATATAGTGAAAATGATGAAGTACTAAGTCCAAATGAAGCTAACATTAATTCAATTATTATATTTGATGATGTTGCATGTGAAAATCAAAACAATATAAGGGATTACTTTGCAATGGGACGTCATAAAAATATTGATAGCTTCTACCTTAATCAAACTTATAGTAAAATACCTAAACAATTAATAAGAGACAATGCTAACTTAATAATTCTATTTAAACAAGATGATATGAATTTACGTCATGCTTATGATGAACACGTTGGAAGCGATATGTCTTGGTCACAGTTTAGAGAAATGTGTGCTGAAGTATGGAAACTGCCATATAGTTACTTGGTTATAAATAAGGATTGTAGTCGTAATTCTGGATGTTATAGAATGGGTTTTGACACATTTATCATTATGGATTAATTATAATACATAATGCATTATAATGAAACATTTATTGCTTCATAGGACCCCATCAAGATCAGACATGAACCTTAAAATGAATGACGAGAAAACTTTGAAAGAAAAAGTAATTAAATCTGTCGAAGCCGTTAAAAAGAAGGTTAGACTGATTCGTAATATGAAATCTGATAATGATAAGATGTTGGAATCAGTATTGAAACCAATAACAGAACCGCTTAATGAAATATTTAAAGTTAAAAATGAGAATAATTACTTAAATACTAATTATAATGATTTTGATGACGGATTGCAATGGGGAAAGTCGGTAAAAAGATTAAAATTGAGTCCTAGTGAAGAAAAGAAGCAATCTATTCATAATCATACGGTTGTGAGGAAATCTTCTCATTCTAGTCTTGATAATGAAGATCAAGAGGATGACACATCAACCAACGATGAAAGTGATGTAAGCGATGGAGTGGAAAGTGAACATACTAATGATCAGGATTCAACAAATGATATTTCATTTAAGACGACAGATTCTTTCGCATCTCCTCGTGATGATCCTAAATTTCAAAAGCATTATATTACCAACTTAAATATACCTTTTGGTGTTCGAACGGAACGAGACAAGCTAATGTTGGGATCCTGTCCGGTATACACAACAAGTGATAAAAAATTGAAAGTAAATGGCCATACTTACTATTTAACGCCAGGTTTAAACGAATTGTTATATAAGAAAGTACCGGATTTAAATATTGTAACTGAGGATGATAAACGCAATTATAAAATCTTATTATTAGAAACTAATGCACATAGAAGAGATTTTAATCCTAATAAACCAATAAAAAGCAACAAAGGCATGAAATATTTATACGTATTAAGACCTCTTTTTAAATTAGCTAAAGAACGTTTAATAAGTGGTGAAGGATTACCGACCATGAAAAAAGTTAAAGCCGATGTATCATATGTATACTGGGATAACCCAAACGAATTAGTAGAAAGATTAAAATTGCTTATAGCTTCTCGTGAAGCTGGGAATACAGGATTGGATAATGAAATCATATCTGTTATTGAAGAACTGCAAGAAGCAGGATTAGTTAACAATGCCAATATATAAAACAGTTACTTTACTATTATCGTTAGTCGAGGCAGAACTTTTGACGTACAAATACATCATAAAAATGAACATAGACAAATTTGGTCATCATCTTCATAAACGCCTTCGTGTATCTGAAATTTCTGAACTTAAAAATAATGCTTTGCTCCGATCAGATGATGGTCATTTCGATTTACAATCATTAAGATTAAAGGGGCTTGCGCTTCCATTGTTACCTGATGATGCCGTTAATAAGCAGTATGTCGATAAGCTCGTTCTGAACCTTTATCAGAAGGAGTATCTAGATTCTATGTTTGATACTATAAATTCTCAAATTCATCAGTTGGCAAATCAGTTGAAATTGAACTTTTATACAAAAAAGGAAATAGACGTTATATTCAACAAATTAAACAATGACAAAGCAGCAAGTCGTGAACGAGATACACAGGTCAGCTCGAAAAAACTTTAAGCGACGAGCAGTTTTATTAAAAGGAATTGATGATTTGTGGCAAGCGGATTTAATTGATTTACAAAATTTACATAAGATAAATAGAGGATATAAATACATTTTGGTTGTAATTGACGCCTTTTCAAAGTACGCGTGGTGTATTCCAACAAAATCTAAAAAGAAAATAGAAATTAAAAATTCATTCGAACAAATTATTAAATCATCAAAACGAGTTCCGATAAACTTACAGACAGACTTAGGAACAGAGTTTTATAATAATGAATTTGATTGTTATGTAAAAAAATTAAAAATAAATCATTATTCCACGTTTTCAATTAAAAAAGCATCTATTGTTGAAAGGTTAATAAAAACACTCAAAAATAAACTTTACAAATATTTTAGTTTCATTGGAAATTATAAATGGGTTGGAAAACCTTTGGATGATATAGTTAAATCCTATAATCGAACTATGCATCGTACAACGAAATTTAAACCTATTGATGTTAATTTTGATATTGAGTCCAAAGTAAAGAAAAACATAGAAAGCGCACAATCCAATCTAGTCAATGGATCAAATAAATTTAATATAGGAGATAGCGTGCGCATAAGCAAGTATAAAAGTGCCTTTCATAAAGGTTATACACCGAATTGGTCAACAGAAATATTTACTGTTAAACATGTTAATCGCACTCGTCCAGTTACTTACCTTATTGAAGATCAACGAAAAAATAAAATACTCGGTTCATTTTACGAACAAGAACTTCAGAAAACGAAACATCCTGATGTTTACCTCATAGAAAAGGTGATCAAAAAGAGGGGGGAAAAATTGTATGTAAAGTGGTTAGGGCTTCATGATAGCGAAAATAGCTGGATTGATAGAAATGCTATTGTATGAGTATATTTATTAACTTTATTGTATTAAAACTTATCATTATTATATTGGATATGAAAGGGAGAGGACTTTTAAATAGTATTATTAATCACTTACCGTTTGAGCTGCACTTACCTGGTTATAATTATTGTGGACCAGGTACAAAATTGCACAAGCGGTTGTTAAGAGGTGATAAGGGAATTAATGATTTGGACAACGCGTGTATGCAACACGACATTGCTTACGATAAACATTCTAACCTAATAGATCGTCACAGTGCAGATTTAGAACTTTATAAAATGGCTAAACAGAGATTAAAGTCAAAAAATACAAGAAGAGGAGAAAAGCTCGCTTCATGGTTAGTTAGCAAAGTGATGAAGACTAAAATAAAAGCTGGTGCAGGGATAAAATCATTCAAACAATTTGTTTCTAAGATACGTAGGGAATTGAAAAATAAAAAATCCAAAAAGAATGGCACTACGATCGAGCAGGCATTTCTTGCGGCAAAAAAGATATTTGCAAATAACAAAAAAGTACGAGTTCCTCGTTTAATTCCGATTCCAAAATCTGGAGGTATATTACCACTAATACCTATCTTTGCTGGACTTTCTGCATTGGGATCTTTGGCAGGAGGGGCTGCTGGGATTGCTAAAGCTGTTGGGGATTACAAAGCTGCAAAGAAAAACTTAGTTGAATCAGAACGCCATAACAAAATGATGGAATCTATTGCATTAGGAAAAGGTTTACATATTAAACCGTATAAGAACGGCAAAGGGTTGTGTTTAAAACATACAAAAAACTAGATAAAAGGTTACCCAGACGTGCTCTCACTAATATAGATATTTTAAAGTATTCTAAAGAAATACCTCATTTTCGCGGTGTTTATATGAGAGATAGTTTGCCAAAACAACCAAAAAGAGTAGAATGTGGAATCATAAATTTAGACAGTTCTGAAAACCAAGGGACTCACTGGGTAGCCTATGTTAAGGATAACAATTATTGTGAATATTTTAATAGTTATGGTGATCTTCAGCCACCGTTAGAATTAATAAAGTATTTAAAACATCATAATATTTTTTACAACTACAACACTTACCAAAAGTTTAACACTGTAAATTGCGGGCATTTATGTTTAAAATATTTAAAAAAGTTTTGGAGTGCTCGTTTAAATATCTCTGTATAATAAAAACCTTATCATTCTCACGATGTCTTTCACTTTATCTATAACCGGAACCTCTTCTACCCTGATCACTAATTATTCACCAGCTTTTCAACTGAATGGTGAATATGAATGCGGGTTGCTATATATGTCGACTTTTAACTCTATACCTAATATAGATTATAGAAACAATAAATTTTATTATGGTAAAAACGAAGTAATAGAAATTCCTGAAGGGTCATACGAACTCCAAGACCTTGATGATTACCTCAAAAGACACCTGCAAGGATGCACATTTTCACTGACATGTAATAATAATACGTTAAAGACGTCTATATTGTGTTCAAAAAATGTGTATTTTAATAAAGAAAATTCGATTGGCAAGTTACTAGGTTTTGGCGAAGAAACTATTCAAGCTAATATATTAACAGAGTCCCCTTTTCCTGTATCCATTCTGTCTACAACTATAGTGCGAGTTGAATGTGATATAGTGAGCGGATCATTTGTAAACGGAAAACCAAGTCATATTATTCACGAGTTTGTGCCTAATGTACCACCAGGCTATCGGATTATAGAAACACCGAAAAACGTAATTTATTTCCCTGTAACACAAATCAACTTGAGCTCTCTTAAAGTAAGAATATTGGACGTAAATGATAATTTAGTTAATTTACGAGGTGAAGAGATTCAAATATATTTACATCTTCGTAAAAAATGATAGATTTCAATAAAAGCGAAGTCTCGCACGTCAAACGTATTAGTAATCTTTGTGCTATCAAGAAAAGAAGACCTAATAAGCAACTTGCAAAGCTTACAAAAGAAAATAAACAATTTTTAAGAAACATTGGATTGTTAAAATGAGTATACTAAACTTAACAGATCGTTTTAGCTTTGATGACACGATTGAAAGTTTCGAATATCATTCATATAAACCCTACGTAACAAGTTTTAACTTGAATGATGAAATCCGTATACCTATTAACCAACAAGATCTTTACGTATTGCCTTCGGCGAGTACTCTCTATGTGGAAGGCACTGTTTCAGTATTCAATAGAGAGACAAAAGCAAAGGTGAACAGTGTACTTTTAACTAATAACCCTATACTACATATGTTTCAAGATATTCGATATGAACTGAATGGGATCGAAGTAGATAAAATTAAAAACGCTGGAGTTACCACAACTATGAAATCTCTTGTATCCATGAATGAACTCGATTCGTTAATGTCACAGTTATGGGGTTGGAACGTTGATGGTACTAAAATTACACATAACTCATTTTCTGTATCTGTTCCTTTAAATAAGATTCTTGGTTTCGCAGAGGATTATAAGAAAATAATTATCAACTGTAAACATGAACTTATTCTTCTACGATCGAATAGTAATTTAAATAGCGTAAAGTTGAATACAAATGAATACATAGACAATATTACTATATCTAAAATAGTATGGCGTATGCCTCACATTAAAGTTTCTGATCAGGTAAGATTAAATTTACTCAAATATTTAGAAAAAGATCGTGCTATTCAGATAGCTTTCAGAAATTGGGATCTGTATGAGTATCCGCTTTTACCTAAAACCTCTAAACATTCTTGGTCAATCAAAACTTCATCTCAAATTGAAAAACCACGATACGTTATAATTGGATTAAAAACGGATAGAAAAAATATGGCCAACAAAGATGTAACATGGTTTGATCATTGTCATTTGAGAGACGTCAAAGTTTTTTTAAATTCATACTATTTTCCGTATGAAAGTTTAAATGTAAGTTTTGGAGCTGAAAAGTATGCTTTATTATACGAACAGTACGCTAAATTTCAGCAGTCTTATTATAACCGCGGTCAAACACCGTTGTTAAGTCCGCAAGAATTTAAAGAGAAAGGTCCTCTTTTTGTAATCGATTGTTCACGTCAAAACGAAACCTTAAAAACAGGTTCAATAGATGTCAGAGTTGAATTAGAGTGCGAACAGGATATACCCGATAATACTGCGGCGTACTGTCTAATTCTGAATGATAGTATTGTAGAATACAAACCCTTAAGCAACATTACACGAAAAATATCATGATGACTGAACGTTTGTTCGTGGATCTTCAGGGATTTAAATCGTATAAAAATGAATTTATTGTTAAGGAATTTGCATACAGTACAAATGAATACACACAAGTATTTTCAATAAAACCTCCATACCCATTTTCGGCTTTATCGGAAAACGAAAAAAGACAAGTGAGATGGATAGAAAAAAACCTTGGTATTTTATGGCGCGATGGATATGTTGACTATAGGGAATTTAAAAGAATGATTCCCGCCTACTTGGAAAACAAGAAAATATATGTAAAAGGGTTAGAAAAAATTCAATGGGTTAAAGATTTATGTAGTAATTGTACTGTAATAGACTTAGGTGAAAATGGCTTACCTAAATTCGAATCTATGTATCAAAAGTATTGTAAAGACAGAACTACATATAATTGTTTAATTCATAAAAAATCTTGTGCGTTAAAAAATGTTATGTGTATAAAAAAATGGTATTCTGAAAATAATTTATCTTTATATTCTCATTTGTAATTTTCACTCTGTGTGAAGTATTTTGACAACGAAAGATCATATATTTCATTAATTACAAAGATTGTGCGTTAAAAATTTTTTATCTATGTTTGAAAAATGTATTGTGATTGTTTACATATATTATGATTTAATAAAAACCATAATATTACTGTTAATTTGATTTTTTTTCACCCCATTGATAAGCAAAGTTAGTTATCATTTGTTTTAAAATGATATATTTTATTTCTAATAAATAAATGATAACAACTCATACCTATTTCTGTTAGTAGTGCTAATATTTAATCAACATTAACCAAAAAGTTTTTTAAAAGAAGTTTATCTTAATTACTTATAGTTAAAAATGTTGCTTTTGACACTAACACCTAAACAAGAAAAAACTTTCTGGTTGATGTATACGTAAGGAATAAAACAACAAAATAATTTTAAAATATTTATTACATAACAAAACATATTTACACTTAATAACTAACACTATAGCCACATAACTTTTTTGATATTTTATTTATTAAATTTTCTGCGCTTTCTATTATCTCGTCAAATCCATCATTCGCCACATACTGCGCACTGAGTAGAACGTTTTCATTGCTGTCGTCGTGTTGATCTGGCATGGTGTCACTTATATTAATTATTTGAATTTTTATGAGTCTATTGCCCTTAGCTGCTTCGTTATTTATAACGAATGATGGCGGGTGTCCTCGTACACTTCTTTTCACAACTTTATTTAGTCTTTTCTTAGCCTTAGTTAGCTTAGTTTTTGTTTTTTCCTTCGCAGCTATCCTAGCTTCTTCTTCTTCTTGATATCCTTCTAACGGATCCTGGGCATATTGAGAAAATATGAATGGAGTATCTTGGAATCCTTCCATATTCTGAAACAAAAGAAATATTATAAACGATGTTTAAGGTATGTTAATCAGTGTAATGCACTTGATTAAACATATATAAATATAAAACAATTCAGATTAAACTTACCAAACTTGAGATACGAGTCAACTCTTGTAATGTAAGATATCAGGATACGGAATGATAACTTATTATAGCCGCTTCTATTTATATCAATTATAAATTCCATGCGTTAACAAAATTAACTGAGCATGTAACAACATGTTATCAACCTATCAATTACAATTTCCATGCGTTAACAAAATTATCTGAACACGTAACAACATGTCAACATCAGAACTATCAAGAAGCACTCTTTCTGATTTAGTATTGTATAATTTAACTTCATTAAAGAAAAATACGATCAAATGCTTTGATTTTATGTTAAATAATATAACACATTTCTTTTACTCATAATTTAAGTTCATTTATTTCACTATGAATATTCTATGAATCGTCTAGCGATTAACTTAACAATTATTGGACCTATCTTTACAGGTAGTATAAATCCGTGAATTGCGTGAATAAGTTGATAAGTCTAGATGTAAACTTAATAGTATTTGGAACATATTGCATTAAGTTCAAAATTACGTTCATATTTTTCAATCAGTTATCAACTTACTTAAGTCATCCAGGGAAATGATTGGTTAAATAAAAAACATTTACTTGATTATGATAACAATATATTTATTTATTTATAATCTATTTTATAATTATCAGCTTACATACATATATATTTATTCCTTATGTAATAATCATTACAATACAAATATTCTCAACTTATACACTAAACATTTTATTTATAAACCATAATAAACCAACGAGTTTTACAAGTTTTACAATTCTACATTTATTAAAGAAGAAAACATTAAAAATACAATATTTCACAAATAGTGATAGATACTTGTTAAAAGTCCATAAATTGATAGAAGTTCGTTCGACGCAACAACTATAGCTACTGTACTTTAATTTATAACAAATTTAATATTGATTTATGTCCCCAAGATTTAGTCATGATTTTATCATTTAAAATAAATCGCTTGTCGTCATTGGAAGACAATGCAATTTTATTTACACTTCGTGTGAAAATTTCGTGTTTAATGGATTTGAACAAAATGTTTTTCTTTCTTACAACATCGTTCTGAAACAAAACCTTCGTATAATCAGAAACATTTAAATCTCGAACTACGTATTTTTTAACGCCTTTTGCTTTTTTAATAGTACTATCTTCAGTTCTAACACAGTAGAGCTTTGAACGCAATCCTACAAATTCCATTATGATTTTTCCGCTCATTTCGTCCTTAAACAGACCCGGAACTTTTTTATTCAAGAGAGGAATGTTATACTGATTATTTTTTATATAATTGCTTGTATCAAAATGAGGTAAAAAAATGTTTTGTAAATCTTGATAAAAATTTTCACATTCTATAGTATAAATAAATGAGTCTGTGTCCATGTAACACAACTGAACTCGGTCCTCATAGAAGGGCTTTACTATTGAATAATGAAAGTCGAACATATGACTTTTTGATAATTCTAAAACAGTAAACCCTATGTAGATTGGTTTATCAAGGAAAATTTGTTCAGGTTTTAATTGTATAGCCACTAAATTTTCTGAAAATATAGATACACTGTGAAAATTGGGTCTTGAAATTAGCTTTTTAGCGGTTTTTGTTTTTTTTGTCTTATTATTTTTATCACTCCATTGATTAACAAGATGCACGTTGACCCTTTTTTCGTTATTTTCTAAAGTTTTGCCGAACATAGCATTATTTAATAACTTAAAAAAGTCTTGTTCAGATATTGTTTTAGCCTGTTGACGCAATTTGGTGTTTAGGTCTATATACTCTTTTAAATACGAACTTTGTTTAAAAGTTATGACGCGATGAATTTTGCTTAACAAAAGTCCATGTTTTAAACAGTTTTTGAGATGAACATAATGAATCACATAATAAAACTTATTGTATAAATTAGGTATAAGTTTTGGATTTTTTCCTCCTGGTGGAATACTTTTTTCTGGACAAAACGGTAAATCATTGTGATAATTATGTAATTCTTTAGGATAAATTAAATCAACTTCAAGAATATAACCGTACTCCGCATTATCATCCACGGCTGTGATATTTAATTCGTTTTGTTCCTTTTGCGACAAGAATTTAAAATCGCTCAAAGGTAAAGCTTGACACATACTAAAACCATATAAATTATTGCAATCCATGTACACAATAAATGAGTTTTTCTGAGATGAATCATAATCAGGTATGTATTTATTGTTGGCTTTAGCATAGCGTCTGGAACACATACAAACGCCCCCTCGAATACCAGATTGTATCATGCGTATTATTTCTAGATCATTAATTAATTCCAATTGAACGCCTGTTTTTAAAAGCATTGCATCAAATGATAAGCTCGGTGCTGTAAGATAAAAAGCTGGATCTAACTGATAATGATACTTGCAAGTCTTTCGAAAATTTTCGAAAATATCTGTCAAAAGCAAAACGTCCGTCTTCAAATAAATATCTGTATACTCTCCTAAGTTTTTAATGTTAAATTCTAACCAAACCAACTGTGCATGCTCATAATCTTGATCAGTGATTACTTCGTTAGTTAAAGAGTTGAAAAAATTTTCTTTAGGAGGTAACTTTTTTTCTTTATAACAGTCCCACCCTGTTACATAATCGTAGGGATAAACTCCCTTTTGAGTCAATAAATTAAATTGTTTTTCATTTGAAAAACATGATCGTAAATGTTCGAATTGTTCTTTTTGTAAGGTCTTAGTGAGCTTATTAAGACTTTCTTCTAAAAATTTATAAGAATCAACAAATCTTAACTGTATTAAACTATTGTCATCCATCATAATAAACTTCGTAAATGAAATGTAGTTCTCTTTGGTTTTAGGTATAATTTTAATAGCCCCCGGGATTTCGCCCAACTTTTTTATAAATAAATGACAGTCATATCCTGATAAGTTGTGAAAAAATACCGGTATAAATTTCGGGAGTTTGTATTGTAAATTGCAATAATTATGGCTTGCACCTCGAAATTGTCCTGTAATATGACAGTGGTCTCTTACTTTATCGTTAAACAATAAATGATTACAAATATGACAACGTTGAGAAGTTCTAAATTTTTTATCATCTTCTTCAGTATATATCATGGAGGTGTAGCTCTTTAAAACCTCATTAATTTTATTTACATCACTCAGTAAAGAATCAATGAACTTGTCAACGCAATCTAAACCACGATAAGATGTAAACCGATTTTTGTTCTGATCTGATGAACAAACGATTTGATATGCAAATGCTGCAGGAATATGTCGTTGTAGGGTTATTGTGTTATCTGTATTTAATTCTGATTCACTATTATTTACGGGTTGCAGTATTGTTTCGAAGTCCGCATAAATTACAAAAGGAACATTTTGTTTACGTTCAAAATTTTGAAATTGAATAACAGAACCATTTTTCGGTAGGACAGTTGCAACTCCACAACAAACATGCTTATTTACATTTTCAGCTGAAGAAAAAAAACATGAACAATTTTCGCAAATATATAGTTTCCCGTGGTGTTTTGTTATCTGACACTTAACGAGACAAGCCAAATCTTTTATTAAGCAGTAATGGGATTTATTCCTATCTTCAACGAGTAACAAGTGAATTCTTTTCTTATTTTTTTATTCAGATTTGTAAAGCGGTCCTATTATCTTATTCTTTTTTAGACCATAGACATTTAAACATAAGTTTGGATTATTATTTTCAAATATTGTAATATCTGAAAACGTTACTGGAAAAGAGATTCCTTCCGTATTGAGGACTTGGCGAAAATCGGGATATGACGTTACTCGATCGGCGTGACTCGACGCGGGATAAAGAGCTGCAGTTACCGACCACAAAAAGCAAAATGGGTCTTTATTATGAATATTTATGCATGCTTTTTTATTTTTTATTAATTTAGGCAACTCGATAAAGCTTGATCCAGATAGCGGTTTATATTTATTAACATTTATTTCTAAATGATTGTTATTCAGAAATGTCCATCCACTGTCCCGATCTTGGAATTCTTCAACTTTTTTTAAAATGCTATTGAGGAAATTTAAAAATATTTCCTGAAAATCATAGTTTTTGTGGAGTGCGATATTTTTAGTAGCGAATGACTTTATTTCTTGAGAGTTATTTTTAAAAAGCATGAACGTACAAAAAAGTTCCACATTAACTTTAATACAAGTATTTGTCTCAAGTAAAGCGTCTAATAATGTTTTAATTTGGTTAGACATATGATTAAAAAAAGAATGGATGGAATTCTGTTCATTTTCGGTACGCGCTATTAATCTATAACTGGCAATACGATAGCGAAACGCTGATTTAATTAACTGAACACCCTCACTTAGAAGCTCAGTACATTTGTTTTTGTGTGCATTCGTACGTAAGTGTCCCACCCAATGTTTTTTTTGTATAGATAAACTACACGTAGCACAAAAAGGCATTTTTTGTAAAGCTAAGCGAACCTCTATCAATTTATTAAAAAAAACCTGTATTATTTAATTAAGGATTGATTTTATCGGAGTAAAAAACTGCGTTTGAATCTTTGAAAACGGTGTGACAGTTCTTAACAAATTTTTGGAGAAGGCTCCACTGAGACGAATCTTGATCCGCTTGCAATTTAAGCGTTAGTAGAGCCTTTTTCCAACGTTCATCGGGAGTATATTTAGTAAAATCATTAGTATTATACACCTTTAAATCTATATAAAATTCACCGTTAGCCGATGCAACACGTCGCGATACTCCGTTGGCTACTCTGCTCTGGAAGGTTGAAATAGCTGCTGTTGACACTGTATCCTTCGATGCTGCAATGCTCTCGTACTCGCATCCAAAAATGTCCTTCTTCTTGTTCAGGCTGAAAATAAATAAAAAAAGAATAAATTAAAAATTCTAAATAAATAAGTTGTGGTGTGGTGGTGGTTAAAAACATTTTAAACAACATTTTAATACATTAATAAGATAGGTATTTCAAACGAGCATCTAACTTACCTTTTAGCTTTTTCTGCTCCGTTATGCTGCCGTTTCACCGCTGTTGGGGTTGAGGATGTCTTTGGCTTTTTTACCTTGTGTTCAGAGTCAGAGCTGGAATCGTACGGTAAATAAACATTAAACAATTGAAACCATATTCCAAGTAAACCGTCATACAAATTATTATTTTATTTTTAGAGGAAATTATATTCCAATACGATCATTTAATAATACAAAATTCGTACCTCAACAAATCGTCTGAAGTGATAGCTTGAGCTTTTTTGTTTATAGAGCTCGATGAAGATTTCTTCGGCTTAGTTATCTCGTATTCAGAGGCAGACCTAAAATTGTTAAGAGAAAAAATTACAATTAAACCATTAAACAAATAGTTTTTATTTATAGGGCTAAGCAATATGTACTTACCGCGATAAATCATCCCGAGAGCCAGCGTGGACTGATTTACAACTTTTAACTGCACGACGAGATGATTTTTTTTTCGGTTTCGGCGCTATCTCATATTCAGAGTCAGACCTAAAATCATTTAAAGGAAATAATGATTAATGATAAACTAATGATATAATCATACACTAAGTAAACTATCAAATCACTCTTATTCGTAGAACTAAATAAGAACGAAGTAAAAATACTAACCTCGATAAATCGTAGAGTGCTTCCGCTCGGGATGGTTTTACTTTTCTTATTTTTGATGATCCTCTCGTCTCATTACCATAAACTTCTGAATCCGACCTGTAATATATATTGAAACATTATAATTAGTTTGATTACAAAATTTTTGAATAAATTTTATCTAAAATATAATAATATAAAATACATACTTACATGGTGATTTATTTAAGTCTGAAAGTAACTGTATCGGTCGAGATTCACCTCAGTAATGAAACACCGCACCTTCAAACGTATTCATAAATAATTTGTTGTCAATTTAGCAAAACGCAGCAGGGTTATCAAGCGCTTTCGTTACAGTAATAAAAATGTTTAATTATCATCTTCTGCCTACTATTAAATACATTAATATGTATTAACTCGCTGGTATTCCTCAAAAAGGGTAGGCAGAGCACAAGGAACAATAAAACCATTTAAAAAACCTTATCTATCTTTTAATATTATACTAGTAGGTAATGATTCATAAAAATATGAATTTCTGATGACACAAAAAGGTTTTTAAGATCATAAGTACAATTTTAAAAAAAACCTTCTTTACATGTAAGAGACTTGCTGACTATTTACTATAACAATATTATAATTTTATAAGCACAAGTTGATCTTTGTTGAAACTCTCACCATGATGGACAATCAATATTTTTTAGCAACCCTAATATTAAATTAAATTCATTACGAAACTACGAGTAAGTCGCAATCGTTTGATATGCGATACCCTTTGTTCTGCCGACTTGTTTACTCGAAAGCGAAGTGCAACCTAGCTTTATTTGCTTGCATAGTGACTACAAGTAACCAGTGACATGAAATTTCAACGCATTGTAAACTATAACTTGCTCTGTTAAAGAAACAAATCAGCCTGACTGATTTATTGAGTTAGGACTAATTTCCATTTCAAATATCTTTTTGCTATTGGTAATTGCACGCGTCACGCTAACGAAGTTTTATATTCTTATTTTATACATATTTAAATAAAGATTAATTTGTAAGCTAACTCGGATGTTCGTAGGAAAACCCTTTTTTTCCTATTACTAGACAATGACAAACATTCTTATACTGAAATAAATATTCATGCGCATCACACAAATATTAGTTCTGACCGGGAACCGAACACAGAACCGCTAGCTTTGTAGGTGGGGTCACTTCCAAATTTGACAAATTAAGGATTAAGATTTTGTTAAAAGAGACATCTGTGCAGTAATCATTGAATTATTAAAGTTGCGAGCTTACACAGGTACCTATATGAAATCTAATCCCTCACGTTCCGCGGATGACACATATTTACTAAATAAACTGAACAGTCACTGCGATTACGCATTAAATTAAACTTTATTCTCTAGTCTGCAAGGTAGATTTTGCTTCAACATGATGAACTGACATGGGACTTTTAAATTATAAAAGTGCATCGCATGTACTCTCATAGATGGCAGTATTGTTCAATAATATTTGTTTAAGCACATTTTACTATAAATTCTTGCAAAAACTAATAACAAAATATATTTTGGATCAAGTCAACGAGTTGTTATGAAAAATCCTTGTGTTTTCATGTTGAAATGATGAATAAATTGACTTTGTATATATATAAAAAATAAGAATGTTCTACATCGCGCTATCGAAGTTTTTTAGATTTGATCATTATATATACAAATTTCAATACTACAACCATCGGGAAATCCGTGTCTATGACGACCGGTAGCA
This sequence comes from Acleris laterana, assembly GCA_963966035.1. NCBI lineage: Eukaryota > Metazoa > Arthropoda > Insecta > Lepidoptera > Tortricidae > Acleris > Acleris laterana. Next base: position 8,899,525 of record OZ014467.1, on the reverse strand, counting down.
CATGGAGGACCCGCCACAATCATGTTGCGGGGAGGACCCGCCACAATCATGTTGCGGAACCTGATCAACTCTGTGATGTGTGTTGTGGTAATTTGAAATTGAAATTGAAAAATGAAATATTTGAAAGGATAATCCTTGGCGCTAAGCGGTCGATAGCCCTTGGAGAATCCGCCTAAACACGTCAAACGCAGCCTTAAGCCGGGGTTCAGCACCCTGGGGGTTGCATCATGTCTGTGGGGTTTGGCCCACTTCACAGGCATGTTGTGTGTAAACATCATAGCACCGCTATGTGACCGTAATGGTCAGACTTGCAATGGACCTGATCAACCCAGCGCAAGTAATGTTAAGCTTTTGGTTTTTGTTGCAAGTTGTGTTATGTTAAAGTGATGTCTGATGTCTAACGCAAAACCTTTGGTTTGAGTTCGTATTGTTGATTTCGCATCGATCGAATAAACGATCAAGATGAACGCATATCACAATGTTATGTCAAATTGCATCGAGTATTCAAAACCTCAAAAGCTATTGAGCATTCTAGACCACTTGCATCGAATATTTAAATCCTCAAAAGCTATTGGGCGTTCTAGACCACTTGCATCGAATATTCAAATCCTCAAAAGCTATTGGGCGTTCTAGACCACTTGCATCGAATACTCAAATCCTCAAAAGCTATTGGGCGTTCTAGACCACTTGCATCGAATATTCAAATCCTCAAAAGCTATTGGGCGTTCTAGACCACTTGCATCGAATATTCAAATCCTCAAAAGCTATTGGGCGTTCTAGACCACTTGCATCGAATATTCAAATCCTCAAAAGCTATTGGGCGTTCTAGACCACTTGCATCAAATATTCAAATCCTCAAAAGCTATTGGGCGTTCTAGACCACTTGCATCGAATATTCAAATCCTCAAAAGCTATTGGGCGTTCTAGACCACTTGCATCAAATATTCAAATCCTCAAAAGCTATTGGGCGTTCTAGACCACTTGCGTAATATTGGGCATTCCACCGAGTGAGCGAGGTGGTCCAGAATGCCCAATATTATACTACTTAGGAAACTCAACGTTATTGTTGTAGAATGTCAGATCGACTTTGGACCTAAGGTGGGTACCAAATCTCGTGACTGTATCACTCCATTTCTTCCCGTGGAAGTCGTAAGAGGCGACTAAGGGAATAAAGGCTTGTAGTACTGTTAGGCGATGGGCTTGCAACCTGTCAAACGTGGTTATAGAATTATCAACAAGTTTTTAGAGTTGTTGGTAATCCTGTAGCTCTGCCTGCCCCACTCTGGGAATGAAGCCGTGAAGGTATGACGATGATGATGTAGTCAAGTAGACTGGATTATTGATGTCGTAAAGATGTATGGTTAGTCTGTCAGTTGACCAACATACACTCACCGCGCCAACCGACGAGTCGATCGATAAAACATCAACACCATTCAATACTACGCAAATAAATATTTATTTCTAGCCAAAACACACATATATTTTCATTAAACAACTAAAAACATACAAAGTCGCAATAAAACTAAATTGTGCAAAAAAATTTACAAAATAAATACACAATATATTATATTTCAAATTACATTTTAAGAAATATTTCATTTAATATGTACAATATTTGACTAAGATAAAAATACGTCTACAATAAAAAAGTTTTCACGTTAATTAATATAGTATTACATCTTATATCTAATTATTTCTGAGTAAGGAACGAGAAAACCGGTAAAAACACCGTTATTAACTTAAATAACCGACCACTCCGGTTATTATCACAAATCCGGTATTTCGTACTTATACCTTGGTTACTATAAACCATCTATAAACCAAGTCCAAAAACCGTCAATACAAATAAAAAACGGCACAAAACACCGGTTTTTAAAAACACTTCAATGTCCATTTGAACTAATACGTAACTTGTGGTTTTATACTTACCTAGTACTGCTAGTGTCAATAAATTTATGTTCTTTATTTGTAACATGAAAATTTAATTACTTTCGATACATTTGGTGACTAAGTTTAGGCTTGCAACACACGCGCAGATATTCCAACTCAACTTCGCGGTGCGTGCGACCTGTGAAAACCAATCGCGTCACTGCTAGATCACGTGACTTTTCGTATCACGTGATCTACCAGCGACGTGATTGGTTTAAAAACGAAACGAATAGAAACGCTAGTTATCGTAATGTATCTTGGCAAAGCCCTCAGATTTGTGTTGCTCAACAGAACCAAAGACAATTAAAGCTAAAGGGATATTACAGAGCTTCGAATCCGGTTCCGATTGATATTACATTTCCGGTTACGATAGTTTTCAATCTGAGGTTCTAATGGATGGTTACCACGAAACACTAAATCAAGACTATATCGAGAGAAAGGGATAGAGTTAACGTAACTTCCAACTTCGATTGTCAAAGCCTGGCCTCTGGTTTAACTCTACACCGCACGCACAGCCAAGTTGAACTAGTATCTGTACTTTTAATCTTGGGTTCTTAATATTACAATTAAAAATAACACGAATTTCATATTCAATTCCGATACTCTAAATATGAGCTAGAATAATTAAAGTGGCTCCCCACTGTACGATTTGACGAGCGATAAACGACAAGGAATATCGCGTACAATGGGAAACCTCCTTAACAGCATTGCTTGTTGCGTCCAAGAAGCTTATATCTATGGAGAATGCGATGCAATTAGTTGAAGGTAGAAAATATAACCTTGAACTCCGTCACTTATCCTTCGCATCTATTTCTCTAGGAGGGAAGAAATAAAATATTGTTTTTCTTTTTTGTGTAGTAAGTTAATTTTTATAGTATTTCTCGTTTGAAGAGTGAATCATTTATTTAATTAAGGTTACTAGATTTATTCAGAATAACTCTGTTGTTTTTTAACCTTGTAAGGCGCCGATTGTTTTTACACGTCATGATAAAATTGATTTTTCTTTGTTTATTTATATGACTGATAACGTGACTACCGAATAACGATATTAACTCTATAATATTTAAAAAAGTTTCAAATTCTATTGGCAAATTTCGTTGTATGATGCTCCTTAGGATAAAAATGTGATTTTCTAATCAGACATAAATTGAATTGTTGCAGTGCCTTTGCAGGGGTTGTGTTGAAGCTGCCTACTACATATTTAAGATCATGCACAACTTAAAGTAATAAATTCATATGACTGACTTTTAATAGTACATTACTTAACAAGGGCTGTAAATGAAAGAAAGCCCGAAATCGCAGGTATTTGAGACCCGAGCCGTAGGCGAGGGTTGTAAATATGCGATAGAGGGCTTTCTTTTTTACTGCCCGTGATGAGTACACAATTTTACGTCTTCACCTGGCCACAATGCGAGTTTTACCGTGCGCGCAGCGTGCGATAAAACTCACATTATGGCCAGGTGTTACGTAAAGTTATTTTTTCTAGCTCCATTTCAAATGTTGGTCTGCAATCTCCATAGTAAGTATACCTACACTAATGTTAGAGAAAAGATTTGTATTTGTATTTGCATTTGTAATGTATATAAACTCGAAAAACTAGTGGACCAATTTTAGACAACCTGTCACCGAGTAACATAGCCTATATTTTATTTTTGTACGCGTATGAAGTCGTGTACAACTAGCAATATACTTATAAGCTTCTTGGTCATTACCAACCTCTACTGATACAAGCATTGATTCCAGGCTCCATCTGCTTTCTGGAACGCTTTGAATTGGCACAAAAAAAGAACTGGGCCAATATCACTCGTTATAATCCTATTATTTTTAAAATGTTATTATATCGTTCGAGTAGTAACTAGTAACGTTGACAACGCGATAACATGTCAAAAGCAATATGGTGTTACCAAGTAGAATAGTGACTCAGTTATTTCGCATACCAGGAGACCAGGACCTGTCCAGAGTACTTGAATAAGTAGAGGTGAGTTGTTAGTTTAAATGTGCGACTTGGATTTCTTATACGACTTGGAAGATTATTGAATATCAACGGTGCATTTTGGCACCTTCATTATATGCAATCCTGGTTAAGGTAGGGCTGAAATTAGCACTGATTTTGAAGTAAAGTACCTATACATGCAAGTGTCGACCTTGGGCGCAGCTTGACTAAGGCAGAGACGTGCATTCGTACAGGAAACAATTTAATATGGCACGCGTCGAAGCGCTTACACCGTTGACAGAAAGTCTATTGTTGCCTAATCCAAGCGCCATATTAATTGTGTCCTGTATTCCAGACTGTCAGTCGGTCCAAGTCCACCACCGCCGCAATGGACTGACCGTGAGCGATCAGCTCTTACACCTTAACCAAGATTGAATACAACACAGCATCAGGATCATGATTCATGAATCATGCATGATACAGCACATACACTATATTTCTAATGTTGGATATGTCAAAGAAGGTAGATTTTCAGAGCTACAATGTTCAATCTCAAGACAGATTACTTTTTGTTAGAGAAGAGTACGGGATTAAATAATATATAAACAACAGGGGACCATCTAACACAAACTGAAGTCTTGAACTAAGCTTAAAGCTTGTACTATGGGTACTAGGCAATGATAAACATATACTTAAATACATAGAAAACATCCAAGACTCAACAAATACTCGCGCTGATCACACAAATACATCCATCCATAAGATAGACCCGCTGGCTGCATTGGCATGGCTCTACCAACAAGGCTGACGTGTCATCACAGAATTGTACAATTTGTGAATATTGTACCATTTGGCCTAAATTTTTTTGTGAACTTTGTCAACCTTAAAGCAGGAATACCACGTACGGCACGCAGGGCACGCACGGGCCGCACGCGTGAGCCACGACGATGTGAATGCGGGGGAAATTCCGGATGTAAGCATGTTAAGAGTTGAATGAGATTGTTTAGTAAAAAAGTGTTCGGGCATATTATAAGATAAAATAAAGATCATGATACACTAAATAGCTTGAGGTGTGGCATACAGATGAACACTAACCAGAATTTCCTCTGTTCTTTAGCAGCGACCACACCAATGCTTAAAAAACGGCGACAGTACAGAATCGCAGTGACGCGTCGTATTAGCACCGTTTTTGACACACGCTCCCCACACCGCTGCTTAACGTTGCGTATATCACGGAACGTCAAAATTGACGCCATGTTACTATGACACATTCTTTTGTTTACGCACCGTCTGCGAATTTTGAGCACCGGTGTGGAGAGCATGCGTCAAAAACGGTGCTAATACGACGCGTCACTGCGATTTCGTACCGTCACCGTTTTTTAAGCATTGGTGTGGTCGCTGCTTAAGCCGTCTTTGACATACCAAATATGAACTGGACATTATCAGCTGCTCGCCATTAAAAATACATCCTGAAGTCCAGCTATAAGCTCGGCAGACAGGCTTTTTCGAATAAGCACAACACTTTGTGTATCAGTTCGTATTGCTCCGAGTTCTGCACCATGCCTCCCCGGTTCAACCTCATGTTGCACACTATCCCTAACACATCAACCTTATGTTCTATAGAAAGCTGTTTAATACCGTTCAAGATAGCTATTAGGCAGCCTGTGCGTCCGATGCCCGCAGAGCAATGCACTATAGTAGCTGGAGAATTGTTTTCCTCGGAAAAATCCAACGGGGACACATTCACTGTAATATCACTTACTCCGGATTCGCTTTCCGACGGAGGAAAAACAAATTTGGAGTCACTTTTAGGCAGGCACTGGCACATCTCCTCGACACTCGCATCACTATCGTCAAAATTGTACGCACTTTCTTTCAAAACGTCCAAACCTAAATTCAGCAACGCGTTCACATCTTTCGGGCACGTATGGTCCGCCCAATTATGGAACCAGTAGTGGTACACCGGCACTGTTCCACTGTTGGCACTGCACTGTAGCTTCCTGATGGTGTACCCACTCTTTTTGATCATACCCACATTTTTTATTTTGAAACTTTTGTCGCATCCTTCTTCTGTTTCTGGGCAAGCGAAAGTCAGTTCCTCGTCGAGATCCTGGGGGAAGTATCTCTCGCATTTCTGCCGGTTGTTCTCGATGAAGTTGGTGAGCATGACCACCTTCTGCACGGCGGGCGCGTGCAGGGCGGCCTGCGAGCAGTTCTGGTGCACCATCAGCCAGAAGTCGAAGACCGTGTTCTGGAGAGGGCCTTGCGTGGCGATGAAGCTGTTCCTTGTGTATTCGTGCCCCTGGAAAAGATAAAGGGGTAAGTAATTTCGAGTCGGTTTCATTACAACCTAAATTCCTGACATCGTCTTGCGACCTCTTTTGCTCAAAATACCAGATTCTTAATCTGACTAAAATTCGTAGCACCTTTATCCCAAAATGCTTACCTAATCCCAAATTTCTTAAATCTTGATGAAGTAAACTGACAGTTCCTGTATGGTTTATTTCAAAAATAAATCGTTCAATTATAAAAACAATTATGTTACGTTCACGTAGAAGTCGTTGATCGCTATTCCTTCTAAACTGTTAAATTTTCTGGGATAGAAGTACTGTATATCTTGCTGTAAATATTTCTGCAGCAAAATTTCGTTGTGGCGATCATTCGTGCAGACGAAGCAAACAAACACAATATCGCATTTATAGTGTTAGTTAAGATGTAATGCTCGATTCTTACCTTAATAAAATTGGCATTGATGTACCCCTCTCCAGCTCTCGCGGCGTCAGACTTCAATATAAACCTCGAGTGTTCGTTCGGGAGAATAGTCTTGTACCTATTCTTAGTATGCGACCCAGACACTATAGGTTTCTCCTGGAAGTTCGTGGGCATATCCCAGAACTCCTGGTGCAAGTTCCTAAGCAACGTCTTCTGGTATTCCGAGCATGGGTGAGCAACGTCTGGAATCACCATTTGAGGATTTTCTTTGGGCAAATCTGCATCAACTTTATTGGAGCAACAGTGTTGCCCTTCGGTCGCGCTGTGGCATTTCACTTTGGAATAACCGTTTTGGAAAACTTCGTTCAAATCCCTTAACTGCTTTCTAGACAGGACGCTTGAAGCGTTTTGGAGATGCTGCATATTTGCTAAATACAGCCTGAAGTCTTCTGAAGTGCTCTGAGGACTCAAAGGCTTGGTAGTAATGTTCTTAACGAACCCTTGCTGGTAGTTGGGCTCCTCTGATCTTCCAAACGCGTAAATGATCTCGTTTTCTTGATCCCCACCGACGTACGTTAGTTTTTGCGGACAATCTTCAGCACTGTAAGAGTTCGACCACAGATCGTCATGGGATCCGAAGCCAACGCATTTATTTTCCCCAGTGCGCCGCGTTCGCGTTTTGTAAGACTTAGGGATCAAGTTCTCTGTGCTGAGCGACTTCCTGTGCTTGTCCCTATGCGGGAGCTCCTTAAGATTACTATCTATTAAGTGTTCGTCTATTTCTATATCTCTAGGCTCAAGCGGTTGTATGTTCAGAGTCAAAGACGTGTTAGAACTTCGTCTTTCAAGTATACCTTTCTTTGGTTCGGGAGGATTATCAATACTTTGGTTGCTATTATATCTACTCAAGTTACAGGTCGATCCGTTTAAGTTATAATTGGAAATACTAAGACTTTTATTCGTGGATATTTGTGGGTTAGAACTGTTGATGTTTAAAGTCAAGGAAGTGTTGGAGCTTCTGCGTTCGAGGAGACCTTTCTTTTGACCGAGCTTGGGGTCTTTATTTAAAGAGCTGTTACTTGAATGTCTACTTAAACTAGTCGAAGGCAGTATGTTTAGCGTGAGGCTGTTGTTCGACCCTCTCCGTTGAAGAAGACAGTTCTTCGAGACGTCAGAGACATTCGTGTTGGAAGAGCACGTGACTCGAGTCGTAGGTACCAAATGTTCTGTATTTTTCAAAGAAGTGTTCGAGTCTCGTCTTTCGAATGACATTTTCTTCCTACTGTCAGAGGTTAGACTAAAGTTAGATATGCTTGTGCGGACAGTTGTCAGGTTGTGACAGGAGGCGCCTGAGCTGTTCAGGGAGCAGTTGGAGCTTTGCAGACTGTGTGTGCTTAACATTAAACTTTGGTTTGAATTCCTTCTATGCAGCTTCTTACCAAACTTTTCTTCTTCTTCGCTTGGCTTGGCTTCGAAATCATCTGAAGTCACTCCTTCGGGCAATGTTTTTAAGTTAGTACTGGACACGCTTAGATTTTGCTTGTAATTTAGATTCGAACCCAAAGTTTGCCCGGACTCTTGGTACGCAGGTCCTGATACATTGATTTCTGGCGTGTTCTCAGCATAATCTGACATGTTTTCGTCAAAGGAGCCCATGGCCCGCCTGGAAGTGCCCGGTTGGTAAAGCATCAAATTGGCGTGATTTTCGCGCAGGAATATGCCGCTGTCTTGCCCTTTCATATACAAACGACGTTGCTCTGCACTTTTAGATCCTGATTCATATTTTATATTCTTTTGTGCTAGGATTCTAATTAACTGTCGTTTAGGGGTGTTGGGAACTGATATAGAGTTCTGCGGCACATCCAATGTCTTCTTCTGCGGCAAGGACAAGTTCACCGTCTCAGATGAATCCAGAGACGTAGCTTTGACTTTCAACGTGGGCGTTTTCACCTTCTTCTCCTCAGCATTCGTATATAACTTCTCAAATTCCAACAGCTCCTTTTCCAAATCACTGTCTCGCTTCGTCAAATCGATGGTCAAATTTCGTAAATTCTTCCCTTTTCGTTTGGTGTAAGCTTCAGCCGAGGTCGTCGCTCCTTCTTCCGTTGTGACTGTGATTTCGAACTCTTTAGGAGAAAACCTTGGCATGTCTATAAAGGAGTGCGTGTCACAGCTCTGTCGCAGACATTTCTTCTTCACATCTGGTGTTTTGGGCTCGTCTTCTTCAGAAGTTTTGTCTTTGACGGGCTCCTCTTCAAACTTGAAGACGGGTTGTTCTTGCGTGGGCGTCACAAGATGCCTCTCCATGCTTTCACACGACGTGCTCACTTCTTTATTCTTGTACGCCTCATTCATTTGATCTTTCATCTGTTTCGCAATAGGAAGCCCTAAATTCTGCTCTATAATTTTAGCATTATCAGAGTCTAATGATATCGACTTTAGGCGCTGCCGCCTCGCTTGTGCCGTATTTAAATTAGTTGTCAATTCATTTCTATCTTCTTTCGTCTCTATTTCTAACTTCTCCATTTTAGCGCAGCAGTCGACTACGTCTTTGGCTTCCTCTTTCTCTTTCTCTTCATATTTGGATATATTTAACTCTATATTTTTATAATTTGTATCGCAACTGTTATGTCTTCGGTATCGCTTTATTTCTTTGTCCGCCGGGGGCGTGAAGCGTTCTTTCTCTATCGAGTTCCTGCCGCCGTACCTCCTGGGCCTGGGCGACCTCGCGACCGACTCCTCCGGCAACGAAGCCTCGAAAGTAAAATAATTCTCTTTATTACAGCTATGGATTTTAGGACTAGGTTTTGCACTTAATATTCTAGGAGAACTGGGTTTTTCCAGACCGTTCCTGTTCAAATGGTCGCCTAGGGCTCTCGGGGACTGAGGCACGTCGGCCTCTTTAGGCGTCTCGGGGAAGAACTTCGGAGAACGAACGGTGTCGTAGTAGACCGACTTCGGCGAGGGTTCGGCGAAGAACATCGGCGATGCCGCCTCAGGAGGGGTGAAGAAGCGAGGGGAGCTCATGCTGTCAGCTAGGAGCCTCGGCGAAAAATCGAACTTGGCTTTGTTCGGGCATTCAAGCAGTCTCGGGGAGTTCTGCATTTCTAGTCTCTCTTGCTGGCCTTCTAAGTGAGGGCTCTCGCTGACGCTGCACATGTTGAGCCTCGTGCTGACCGACCGGAAGCGGCGCAGGTTGCCCGGGGACATGTCGCCCACCTCACCCTCCTTCGGCGACATGGAGGCCTTCTCCATATCTTCGCTAACGTGCTTAACAGTCTCCGCGTCGAAACCGAACACCTCCTCCCTTCCCAAAAACGGACTCTTCTCGTCCTTTTCTAAAGAAGGGGACCGGGTCGCACTGAACTTTTTAATTCTGGTCTCTTGCGTCAATTCACTGCCCAGGTCAGAACTAATCTGGACCAGCGGTCGAGGTATGTTACAGTACTTGTAGTCGAAAGGTTTTTTTAATAGCCACTGCTCGGGGAGGGGTAGCTTCGGTCCTTTGAACTCGGTCGAGGTCCCGGGTGCGGTGTGGTCCGGCGCGGGCTGGGTGTTGTTCACGATGACGATCTGTGGTGGTTGCGCTTTCTCCTCGTCGGAGGGAGCTGTGGCGAGCGGGGCGTCGGCCTTGCGCGGGGGGGGGCGGCGCCGGCGCGTACAGCCGCGGGTACAGCAGGGGCGGCGGGAGGGAGGGCGCGCGCGGCGGGCGGGGCGCGGCGCGGACTACGACCACCTGGAACAGAGATTAAACCATTGTTTAACCATCTTGCCATCTTGAAGACGTCAGCCGCTTGGTGTCATCATGGTAGCAATGAGGCATAAATTTATATCACCACTAAAGAGCGAAAGAGTGAATGAGTAATGGATTGAGTCAGTAGAGTACCAAATTAGATGTAAGACGTAAGCAAATGAGTGTGCGAGCAGGGATGTAATTTAGTGAGCAAGTGAGTGAATCTGTTGGTGAGTGAGGGAGTGAGAAATTAGGTGCGTGAGTGTCGAGCTACGCAATTAAATGTGGAACCGGGTAAGGAACTGAATCAGTTGGTGAGTGGGTAATTGAGCGTGGGCGAGTAATATAGTTGAATGGAAGAGTGTATGAGTGTACAAGTGTGTGAGTGTGCAAGAATGTGAGTGTGCAAGTGTACGAGTGTGTGAGTGTGGGTATCCTGCCTATGATCAAATCATCATTTTACAAACTTCCATTTCACAAAAATGTGTTTGTTCTTAAACCATTATGTATTACAAAAGTTATATGGGCTTATTAAATAAGTTAGGTTAGGTTAGACTTCTGACCACAAAAAAAATATAAAACACTTTTTTTTTATGGCATAGATAAGACAAACGAGCACACAGGCCACCTGATGGTAAGTGGAAACTGTGACCTATAGACATTCGCATTCACAAGACTGCAATGCAATCCTAAGACTGCAAATGCGTTGCCAACCCTGAGGACTAAGATGGATGCCTCTATGCTAGTCATTTCACCGGGTGTCTTATCCCCAAACCGGAACACAACAATGCGAACACTGCTGTTTGGCGGTAGGTTAATGGATAAGATAGTGGTAGCGATCCGGACGGACCCTGCACAAGGTCCTACCACCCGCAAAACTGCACTGCGGCGGGAAGTATCTCTTTGCGAAATAAAAGTTTGTAAATTGATAATTTGGGAAAACATTAGTTAACCGTGAGTGTGTGTGTGCGAGCGGGTGTGCGAGTGTGTATAAGAATAAGAATAATTTGTTGTTCAAATCTGTGTCTTTAGGCATTATCAACAGTTTTACCCTTTTCGGGCATACAATATTCAATGTATATAGTGTGTAAACCGGCATGCGGGCATTTATTAAAACTGCCGATAATATGTTGCTTTAGGAATTGTTTGCTAAATCGTTAATGTCAAAAGCGTATTATAGGGTCGAGGACTATCTAACAGACAAAAATGCATGGTCTAAACCCGAAACATAGTCAATAATAATTTGATAAATTGCAAAAGCTTTATCTTGTCTAGGGGACACCATTGATGTAGGAAACCGTATCGAAACTTTTATGTGGTCA
>OZ014467.1:8776942-8887696 GCA_963966035.1 Acleris laterana | reverse complement strand
CTGCAATAACAACATTATCACTAAATACATAGTATAAAACAAATGTATGTATGAGGAAGAAGCGAAAGAAATTTGTCAAGATTGTAGCAAGTGGAAAGAAGTGGTCTCTGCCTACCCCTCTGGGAAACAGGTGTGATTTAATGTATGTATGTATATATGTATAAAACAAAGTCGCTTCCCGCTGTCTGTCTGTCCCTATGTTTGCTTAGATCTTTAAAACTATGCAACGGGTTTTGATGCGCTTTTTTTATGGTATAGGAGGTAAACGAGCAGACGGATCGCCTGATGGTGGGCGATCACCGTCTCCGGCACCAGGGGAGTCACAGGTGCGTTGCCGGTGTTTCAGATGAGAGTACGCTCTTTTTACAAAGAAAACATAAGAGATAATGCCATAGAATTCTTGTTCGTTCGCTTGGTCTAAACCCACTGTTAAGACTGCGCCGAGCGTACGCCGGATGAACAGTGGCGCCCTCATTACTATTATTGTGTTTTCTAATAAACTAAAGTATTTTCTTGAAATTGCTCGGTAGGTTTTTGTACTACAAATGAAAACACAACTTATAGGGTATATCATAATAGTTTAATAACAATTCACCTTCGAGTTATCAACTTAACGGAAAAAAGCGGCCACCTTTTCCCGTTAAGCTGACTACTCAAAGGGTAATTGTTATTAAAGTTTGTTACGTATCCCATAAATTATGTTTTTACTTGCGCTACAAAAACGTATCGTCTGATCCTACGGAAATTCTTTAGTTAATTAGAAAACACAATAATAGTAATGAGGGCGCCACTGGACGCTCGATGTTTGCTCGGTGCAGTCTTAATAGATAGTGAGTCAAGAGGAAGGTTTTTATCTATAATAAGTTCTGTTTTATGTACGGGTGTTACAGAAAACTCACATAAACCGAAGCGAAGCGAGGGCAGGTCGCTAGTAGTATTATAATTCCGACAGAACGAGTTAAGGTGTGTTAAGAAGTAGATATGTAATCGAGCGATCAAGGCTTCTATTCTACCAATAAAACCATATTGCTTTTGACACTTTATCGTATTGTCAATGTAACAATAGCTCTCATTTTCAAACGTTTCGATAACATGTCAAAAGCGGTATGGTTCTACCGAGTGAAATAGAGCCCTTGATTGCTCGATTAGGAATCATAATCAAAAGTAATATCGACAGTAAAAGCCACTATAATTAAGTTCAATATTCTATCTATCCTATTACTTTTATACAAGCAATATTTATACGTATATTTGTTGGTAATCGCGTCATGAAAACGGCTCTTAAGATTTTGATGGAAATTACTGAATAGAAATCTATCAGCCGGATTAATATGATTAAGTACGTTTATCGCGTGACAAAATTATTTGTTTATTTATTTATTAAATAACTTAAATCTATCATTATTCATTACGGGCTGTTACCTAATGCGATAGACAAGTGAGCAATAAGAATAAGAATCAACACTAGGTGCAGTCAGCCATTGAAAATGTCGAGCACCCCCTTGTCATTGTGACCGCTCACTCCCAAAATATCACAATTTCAAAATACCAGACTACGCTCTTTACCAGATTCCCAAATCACCAGCTTCGAAATATTAGGTAAGCATAATCAACGATACCGAAATTTAAATGTTATTTTTTGAGATTCAAGTATATTGAGAATCTGGTATTTTAAAATTCTGGTATTTCGGGAATGAGCGATTGTGACGCTCACTCCCAAAATGATATGGATAAAACGTCCGTCACTTTCTGACACGTATGTATATAAAAGTACGAGAGTGACAGATGCTTTATCCGCATTGTGTCACGCGATAAGCGCACCCATACTAAGGGGCCGTTGTTTAACCAGTAGTTAAACTAACTAATTGTTAAAATTCGAAAAAATAATTGAAAATTTGACACATTTCCTTGAGATTCCTTCAAATTCTCGATTCCTTTATCAAATTTTAACAGTTAGTTAGTTTAACTACTGATCAAACAACAGGGCCTAAGAATTTACATGTTCCCCGAAACACCAGATTCAAAATACCTTTATGTTACAACGTTTTAGTTGAAATGTATTAATTTGATTGGCTATACAAATAAATTAGTTTAATTAAGTTTTACACAAAAAAAACTCGTCACCTCTCCTCGCCAGAACAGACAACGTTTTACACGTAATGCAGTCTGAGTCACAGACAGCCGCTTAACATGCACTTAAATTGCATGAGAATGCACAAATGGGTGCAATTACAATGCAAGGCCGTCTGTCACGTCTCGGCCTTGAGTTTTCCTCCGTGTTTCCGCTCAACGCAAGAAGGCAGGAAGTATCAAATAAATATCGTAATGTTTATTTAAACTGAACTGTACGTCCGTAACTTTGAAATAATTCTTTTGATCTTAGCTTAAATAAGTTTTAATAATAATAATAATAATAATATCAGGGGACTATGTCACACCAATTGACCTAGTCCCAAACTAAGCTCTAGGCTTGTACTATGGGTACTAGACAACGATATAAATACTTATATAGAGAAATATATACTTAAATACATAGAAAACATCCATGACTCAGGAACAAATATTTGCGCTCATCACAGAAATATCTGCCCTTACCGGGGTTTGAACCCAGGACCTCTAGCTTCGTAGGCAGGGTCACTACCAACTAGGCTATCGCGTCGTCAAATCATTGTTTTCATTTTAATTGTTAATTTCATTTTTGGGAGAAGCTTTTGTTGTCGACTGTACTTTTTTTGCACAGTCGTCATCTACTCGTCAAGACAATTCTAACAACCCCTTACACGACGGGTTTATCATGTGTAATTCACGAGATCGAAACCGAGAAGCGGGTCAAATTTTACTTGCAAGATTTGACCCTTACTTCCACATACATTCACTTACATTCCAAGTTAAATAAAAGCTTGTAAAAAAGCCTAGATGAACGAGTATTTTGCGGATAGTGTATTACCAGACCGGAAAGCCAATATAACGATGTCGAGTGACAGTCTAAGGTCTGTTTCAATAGAACTTGCCAACAATGTAAACAAACCTTGTACTCAAAATGTCTTTAATTTCCATTCTACATCATCAAATACTGCTAAATCCATGTGTTATTTAATCAATTCTTTCCACATCGTTATCCTAAACCATTAAAAGAATAAAATAGTGCTAGAATATGGATATCGCATTGAATGTTTTGTTTACATAGTTGGCAAGTTCTATTGAAACAAACCTTATGTAGGTCCGTGCTCAACATCGAACGCTGACTCTAGCTCCTGAACTATCGGAGCGCTTTTATCAATGAGAACCATATTCGTCCGGGATCGATCCCCGACATGGGCATCTATTTGGGTTCACTGTTAGTTCGCATATTTTTTTTACGCATAAAATCGTTTGGCCGAAACCGGTTATAAAATAGAAACGATTTAATTTTAATTCTTATAAAAAACTAACCTACTGCCCTAACCTAATCTACAAAATAGATGTTTTTAATTTCTACAATGTCAGCTTAAAAGTCTGTTATGCACAAGGATTATGCGAAAAGATAAATTATACGTAAAAAAAACATGCGTTCCAAGGGAAGCCGTTTATCTGTGTGGTAGGCGAGAGTCTTAATTAGGCAGCCTTATACGTTCGATCTCATCGACAGAAGCCATGCTGCTAAATTGAAAAATCGCGCGCTAAAATGTGTCTTGTTCGCTCTGACGGGACTACTTAAACTCACCGCTGCGACATTAAGACTGCACCGAGCAAACGCCGAGCGCCCTCATTACTGTTATTGCGTTTTCTAATTAACTAAAGAATTTCCTTGTAATCAGACGATGCATTTTTGTAGTGCAAGCAAAAACACAATTTATGGGATACGTAACAAAGTTTAATAACAATTACGCTTTGAGTAGTCAACTTAACGGGAAAAGGTGGCCACTTTTTTCCGTTAAGTCGATAACTCGAAGGTGAATTGTTATTAAACTATGTGATACACCCTATAAGTTGTGTTTTCATTTGTAGTACAAAAATACACCATCCAATTTCAAGAAAATACTTTAGTTTATTAGAAAACACAAAAGTAATGAGGGCGCCACTGTACATCCGGCGTACGCTCGGCGCAGTCTTAACTCGCCGCAACCCCAGGCGTCGGACGCCTGGGGTTGCGGTATACCACTGTCGATGCCGTCTGCGGCCGGCTGCGGAATGATACCGCTTATGGACTTCCGGTGGCCTTCGGGGAGGAAGATGGCCGATTGGAAGATGACCTTCTTTTACTTTTTATTTACTTATTACTAGGTTTACTCTTGCCCACTAGAATACCATTAATAAAGAAAGAAGACGAACTAACCTTATTCTTATATATTTTATTTTACCTAAATGCGTGATGTTCCTTTGTTTAATTTCCAACAACTCAACATTTAACAATCCACTAAAAATTGCCAGTTCCTGAGGGAGTATTGATAGACGAACTTTACGCAGACGTGTCCAGGCAAGACAGATTTGTAAGCTTTGTTTTCGTAATATTAAGTAATTTAAGATTATATTATTGTGTAACACCAGTTTGTTAGATAGTACCTAAGTCTATGGCCTCATGCCATCTCTCTCTCTCTTATCATGGCCGCCGCCCGGTACGTACCTACGCATTGTAGCCGCGTCTTATAATATAATACTTTAATAAGTAATAAACAGTTCTCCGTGAATAAATTGTGTTATTCATTGATTACATCACAACATAACACAGTTTATTTATTTATTTTAGCACATTAATCACGATGATATTGACAAGCCAATGTTGTGGCAATACTTATTAATTGAACGATTATATCTTTATTGCACAAAAATACAATTTAAGAGTACAAAAGGCGAACTTAATGCCTAATGATTGATTTACGCATTCAAATTTCATACTTAAGCTGTGCATAATAAGCACCAAACAAGTACGAAATAAATCACAACTTTAACGCCTTAAAGGTGGGCCCGGGCCATTCTACTTTTCAGTGTACATTTTTGCTATAGTCCGATAAAAAGTATACCAAATGATGGATCCGCGAATAAACAAATAACGTGAACTTAGAATGTTTACGTTTAACGGTTTTCAAAAAAAAATATCCTAAATTACTCAAATATCGCTGAAGAATCTTGGTAACTCAGTGGTAAATTGCACATTTTCCATAGAAAAGGCGGGGACATCAAGGTCCACTGCGTTACTCACTTTATAGTTATTACAAATAACTTTTTATGAATTAGGTTAATTCTATATATAAGCTTATTGACGTCCCTTTTCTAGTTTTAAGTTAAAAAAGGCAGCACTTTACCGTTTGTTGAAATAAAAATAGTTAAGTGAGAGCGTGGCCAAAAGTTATGTACACTGAAAAGTAGAATGGCCCGCCCACGTTATAGGGCTCCAACGGAACAAACTGTGTGGCACATCTGCAGTACTTGTTACACTTAATGTGTATAGAACAAGTCATTCCCTCAGGATGTGTCTCATAGTGACAGTACGTCATGTCTGTGAACCTAGCATAACTATCTGAAATGTTCTAGCATCTCAGTCTATATCTAGATTTTTACGTTTTTTTCGCCAGAACTATTGATATATCGACTCCAGATCACTGAACTATGAATTTTCTGACGAATTTGAAGCCTAGGCTACGAGAACTACTGAGATGCTAATAGGCGGAATGCGAAGTAAACATATCTCATATTTTTTTCCTTTTAAGGCTAGAACTATTGCCAGGTCGACTCCAGACTACAGAACTATGCATTTTCTGACGTATTTAAGGCCCAGGCAACGAGAACTGCTGAGATGCTAATAGGCGGAACGCGAAGTTAGCATCTCATTTTGAAAAAAACGTTTTTTTTTTTAAAAAGAAGCTCAGCTATCGAAAATAAATATGTAGAACTATTGCGGATGCTACTAGAACTGTGTTTAATTTTTGAGATTCCAGAAATTGATATGCTAGGTTCACACACATCAGTACGTCCTCACATGACAAAATATAGTCAACGTAACGTAACCGGTACCGATACGCGTTACTGACACGGTCACAAATTAACCATAAGGCATTTGAATCTAGACATAAAAATCTCCGGTGACTGAGTGGCTGACAACACACAACCTAAACTTATGGAACCAACGGGAAAAACAGGGAGAGTGTAAGTACGTAGTCAATGGAGTCATCTATCAATGAACAAACTAACATACCAGTTAAGTTTTGTTTCAATAGAACTTGCCAACAATGTAAACAAACTTTGTATTCAAAATGTCTTTAATTTCCATTCTACATCATCAAATACTGCTTAATCAATTCTTTCCACATCGTTATCCTAAACCATTAAAAGAATAAAATAGTGCTGGAATATGGATATCTCATTGAATGTTTTGTTTACATTGTTGGCAAGTTCTATTGAAACAAACCTTAGATCCTTGTTAGTTAGAACCTTTTATAAAAAACATGTCAACTTATGTCAAATTTTAAAATTGTAGCTAGTTATATGGCTCGGAGAAGAATAAAGTACTTATTAAAAAAAAATGAAAAAAATCACATTATTTGAAAAATTCAGATATATTGTATAATGTAAGGTCCTAATTTCAACTTACTCGTAAATATTGTAACTTATGCGATGTACAGACAAACAAACAAAGAAGTTGTATAAATGATTATTGAATGAATGAACCATAATGAACTTGATGGAGTTATTCAAAATAAGAGGATAAATTTCAATAAATCAATAAATATTGGGAAACACCAGCTCTCCTTGGTTTGAGTCATTCTATGCCGTTATGGTGACATTACTATATACTCATTAGTGGTATCAAACCCGATGAATCACATCTTAGATAGCCAGAGTTCAACGGACGGACAGAACCATCAACGGACTGACATATAGACAACACAGTAGCTTAGTTGGTTGTTACCTATGAAGGCAGCAGTCCCAGGATTGATTTCTAGTATGGACAAATATTTGTCTGAAGAGCACAAGTATTTGTTTCCAAGTCTTACTGCCGCACTCAGAGACTTATTCTATTACACAGTGTGAAATCTGCCCTTAAAAACGGACATATATCATTTTGGAACTCAAACGATAGATTTCACCATTTCAAATGCAAGACGATCATACCGGAGTGCCAATTCTACTCAGAACTCGAGTTTTTTTTTTAAATCTTATTTTTCTATGAAACTCAAAATTTTCATAGAATTGCGTGTAACTGCAAAAGTATAGAATAATCACCGATTATCTGTTTAGATATCAATAGCATCTTGTTTCAGGTACGTAATAAAAAAAACTAGGCGTGTTTTTATGGAAGCAGTACAAAGTAATAGTTGATTTTTTCTTTTTTAGTTTTTATTTTATTTTCCCCTAACCCTAGCGTATTAGCATTTGATACTTACCTAAAATATTCGTTGAAACCATTACTATCCACCCCTAAAGTATCAAATCAAAATCTAGCAGGATCTTGGAAATATCCATATTTAAAAATGTTCGTTTAGGGTTGTCAAAAGCATGTTATTAAACGTCTTATTTAAATGTGGGTGTATTAATAAATTGTCCCGATAAATTGAAGTTCTTAAATGTGATTTCCATGTCTTATCTCCGTTCACTGATATTTTCTAAAAATAAAATTCTCTTATGAAAGTGTTTCGACCCAACTACACCATAACTAACTTTTCTTATTGGTGAAATGATATAATATGTTTGCAGAAATGGAGTTGAGTAGACTGAATTAACGTGTCATAGATTTTATCATTTATCATAGATATTTGAGAAAGCGATGTTTGACCTAAATCCTTAAAGCGACCGATCGCCATAAATTAAAATAATTGAATTGAATTGACTTTAGCTTTGGCATTGACAGTTAGCTATCAAAACAACTCGAAAATTGCATGATTGCTTTTAGTTATTATAAAAGTGTGCATTTATTATTAATTCGATGGCAGCAGCCGATACTCTCGAACCTTCAAGAGTATTCGCAAATTCCCAACAAGGTTCCAACAATATCTTTACCAGACTAGACGCTTATAAATTGTTCCTTGCACTTGCAAAGCAAAAGGGCAAGAAATGTCGCCCCCTGGATGTAAGCTTAGAAGATCGAACTTTCGCAGTGCTGAATACTTTGGAAATACATACGGAGTACATAAATAACAAAAGACTCAAAGATCTAATCTCCAAACTTACCAGTAAATGCGAAAACTTATACAAATCATGTAAATACAATATGATTTTCTTCATTAAAAAGCACACAGTTTGGTTAAATGGAGACCTAAAACCGGACCTTTCAAAATGTTTGGATCCGCTTCTCTATCGCCCGCCTGTTTCCGAAACTGAATCTGGTTTAGTAGGCGATTCAATTTTCGAATTTGCTTCAGAACCTACCGTTCCTTACGCTGGTCCAAGTAACAATCGCGATTTCGAATCTGACATAGGTAATCCCAAAACCGATGTTTCTCATATAGATTTTCCGATATCTGAGCAAAGATGTGAATCAAAGTACGACGGACTGAGCGAAAGACAAAAACGAAGAGTTTGCAAAAACCTACAAGAAACCCTAAGTAATGAACCATCTGCTAAACTGATCAAGGTTTTGTCGAGTAGTTTAAAAGCAGAAGGGCAAAACCTCACAAAACCGGCATCAAAAAACTTTGAATTTGTTGTTAATTCCTGCCTAGCTAGTCCGTCAAGAGCAATCAAAATAGCCACAAAAATCAAAAAAGATCCCCAGCCCTATAGCCCAGAGGAAGCTTTAGCTATCTATATAGATCGAAAATTCACTGTAGATACATACAAATTTCTTGAGTATGATTTAAAATCGAGAGGCTATCCAGCATTTCCGTCATATCATCACATTCGAGCCGCAAAGAAAGATTGTTACCCTGATGCCCCAGTTCAAGTATCTGAAAGAGATGCATCGATACCTTTATGCAGCCTTATTTCACACACATTTGAAAGAATAATCAAATCGTGTGACGATACCATTTCAATTTATTGTGCTGAAAAAAATCTCGAATTGTTAAATTGCGTTTTTGAGGGCTCTTGGGGATTTGACGGTAGTTCAGGACAATCGCTTTACAAACAGAACTTTTTTCAAAGCGAAGAAAATGATAGTAGCATATTTGTTACTACTTTCATTCCCTTACGAATTACGACTGAAGGAGGCCGCGTGGTGCTGTGGTTAAACCCAACCCCAACTTCGTATAGGTATTGTCGGCCAGTTCATACTCAATATCGGAAAGAGTCAAAAGATTTAATCCTTTCCGAAAAAAAAATGATAGAAGACCAAATTGAAAGGCTAACCACATTCGAGGTCACTACTTCAAAAGGACAAGTAATATCAGTGAAATCTCAACTCTACTTGACCGTCATAGATGGCAAAGTCCTTAATATCATAACTAATACTAGTTCACAACTTCGATGCCCTTTTTGCAAGGCTACTTCAACACAATTCAACAAATTAGATATTGTTTTTTCACAGCCTACCGATAAAACTCTTTTGCGGCATGGATTAAGTCCACTTCATGCGTGGATTCGCGTGTTTGAATTTCTATTGCATCTGGGATACAAAAATCCTGTTAAGAAATGGAGAATCGGACATAATTCACCAGAAGCAACTAAAGTCACTGAAACAAAAAAACGTATCCAAGAAGAGATCAGAAAAAGATTAGGGCTTTTGGTGGATGTTGTCCGACCTAATTCAGGAACAACAAACGACGGAAACACCGCGAGAACTGCTCTAAACGATAAAAATCGTGCCATTTTCGCTGAAATACTAGATATTCAACAGTGGCTGCTGGACGATCTACATACAATGTTAGTAGTTTTGTCTAGCGGATTGCCTATTGACGCTAATAAATTCGGCGACTTTTGCAAGTTAATTGCATCTAAGTACGTTTCAGCATATGAATGGCATCCGATGACGGTGACATTGCATAAAATTTTAGTCCATGGCAAGGAAATAATTGAAACTTGTGCTTTACCCATAGGGTTACTTTCGGAGCAAGCTGGGGAAGCCCGAAATAAATTCTGGCGTTATGACCGTGAACACCATTGTAGGAAGTTGGATCGGGAAAAAACCATGTTGGATTTGTTTCATAGAGCACTGGAGTCGTCTGATCCTTGTATTTCCAACATACGGCTTAGAGACCGGCAAAATAAATTAAAGCGATTACCTCTGCCACTAGCCGCTATAATGTTACTCAAACCATATGATGTCCAAACGGAAGAACATTTTAATGAGTCACGAAGCGATGATAACCTTTTAAGCAATTTAGAAGGCCATAGTCATGAAAGCACAGAAGTTCTTCAAAACGAAAACAACATAATATTTTACTGAACATAACACCTAGTTTTTAAAATTAAAGATTTATAGTGTATTTATGTATTGTAATGCTAAACAAATAAGCGTCTTTAACGCAGACACAAGACTCGATTCACAGTTAAATCTTGATGTATCACCTTTTATCAGCAGAAATCTTCTGACCACCTTCCAGCTCCATCATCAGGTCAGCACAATGTTATCATGTTTTATGGTTACTTAAAAATTAAACTTTTCTATACAAATATTATGTGGAAAACATGCGACAACCCTATTTCCATAGTTATCAGAAAAAAATTTAGAACGAATTATCTCAGAGATCCTTTGAGATTTAGATCTAATTTTTTTTTAGTGTTTGCTGCACGTGTAAACAATTGTTTTGACTAGTAATAAAATCCTAATGCTTTGAGATTTCTGATAAAAAAAATAAAAAACAAAATTAACAAAAACCTAAATAATTCAAACAAAATAACAACTAGAGCTCTATTTTTTATATAATACACACGCCATGCATTGTTTAATTTATTGTCACTGTGATTTGCGTTTAGTTTTGTCGAAAACTGGAGATTTTCCATGTTTGTGTTTTTTGTAAATAAAATTTAAAAAAAATATTTCTCGAGTTCTGAGCAGAATTGGCACTCCGGTATGATCGTCTCACATTTGAAATGGTTAAATCTATCGTTTGAGTTCCAAAATGATATATGTCCGTTTTTAAGGGCAGATTTCACACTGTGTATTACTATAGGAAAGAAAATGACAGCAGCAACTTTAATCAAGCATTATATCTAATTGACGTCTAGATATTTTCTATGTTTTTATACACGGTGATTTATTATCTAAATAAAATAAAAATGGAATTTAATGGTTGATGTCTCAAACAATTAACTCACTGTTTAATTTATGTAAGTTCATCATATTGTTAAAACCAATCACCACTGTATACATGGACATCCTACATTAATTTATTGAAGTGAAGTAGATATGTCAAGTGCCATCGCTTTGGCGGGAAATTTGACAGATATTACATCAATAAACTTCTCAATAGACTAAACAATTAGTAGGGTGACAATTAATTTCAATTAAAAGTTAGTTTCAAAAAATATTTTTTACATAAAAAAATAAGTTTTGTTTCATGTAACTGTGACTTAAACATGATCGCCATTAATAAATAACTGAATTAGAAAAATTCGTTCCTGATCACCAAAAAAAAAAACAAATCAAATCAAATCAAATCAAATCAAAACTGTGTATATGTATTTCTCTAGTAGTACAGTTTATCACTGTGTACCCATAATACTGCCCTCATTAGAAAAAAGGGGGTATGTCTCACATAACCCCAAATGTGAACTAACTTCTTAAGACATAGGGTTCAATTTGCTTTAACTATAAAATTGCACACACCTCCTTTTTATTTAGAAGGGCAGATTACAAGCCTTGATGTTAGTTTGTAAATGGGTCAATCAACTTTTTGTTGTAGCTTGTTACCATGGTGACGTCTCCTGGGTCACTCTATAAAACTATAATTTCAAAGAATATTAGTCCACTAAACATCAGTTTTATTGGCAATTACAAACCCATTATTTTATGGTTTTTCTCCTGAGTGTGCTAGAAGTATACCTATATTATATCATTTTTCCTAAGAAACTATCACTTGTCTTCTGGCTTACGGGACAGAATAACAACAACAAAAAGTTGATCCACCCAAATACAAATCATGTACAAATCTGAACATCTTCCAATCGGCCATATTCTCTCCCTGAACTTTACCGGAAGAACAATCTAAAAGTAATTTAATCGTGTTTGGTTTTCATAACTAGTGGTTGCACACAAGACTAGATAATATAGATTGACCCCATCTACAACACTAGCTGGTCCCAGGTTAAATCCATGGTAAGGGAAAATTTGTGTAATGAGCGCAAGTATTCGTTCTCAAGTCTCACAATGCTTTTCATTGCTTATAACATTTCTCTGAAGATAAAGAATAAAACCTACTTTTGCAACAGGGTCATTTGTGTGAACTGATATTTTATTTTTAAATGAAAATGTCAACTTACTGTATAATTTGAAAAAAAACCGTAAACTCATTCTGTTGATTCACATCTCCCACGTTCAGGATCACACTCATGTCTGACACGGCTTGACTCACTGCACTCATTTTTAAAAGAATAATTAAATTAGGTTTCAGTTCAATCACTTTATACATATTAATCACAATTGATTCACACTTAGTTTTTATAACAATAATAAATATTAGAAACTAAATGGACTGTTTTCCACCGAGGTTGGCCAATGAATGACATCATCATGTCAAGAGCCGAGCTATATCACTATCCTCAAAACACTTGGTAACCTCCAAAGTATTATATATTCCTGATAAAAACCGCGGCAGACCAATCTCGATTTAACTCAACTCGAGTCAAGGTGGCAATTCGCGTGACATCCAACATATCTATTTAGAGCAACATGACATACTATCTGACCTGATCGCGCAAAAATCACACAAACACACAGAAAACGCATCCTAATTGACATTGTTATCTATTTAAACGATCCAGTCACGAGTTTGTGATGGCTAAAGCTATTATTTAAGTAAAAATAAGCAATATTTTGACAGAAAACGATACGAGAAAAATGACGTGTTTTTAAAACGATATTATAGGATATCGGTTTGTATTACCGAGCTGAAATCGATCGTTTTAATTACTTTATACATTGATATGTTCATTGCTTTGTAAATATGGAGTCGAATTCAACTAGAAATTGTGATAAATAGATAGATTCTACTCACGGTGCATTGGTTTTGCTGTCGTCAATACTTGCTGTTTTCCACCCTTTTAAACACGATAACTAAGTATTTGATAGCACAGGACACTTGGTAGTTAGCACAACGACACGTCACATCCACTAAAATGTCGTTTATTCACCAGGTTCTACGATAAATTCGCACCTTTCCGCCGAGGCACTCTCGTTCGAAGTTTTGACGTTCGGCTCAGCCAGCCATTTTTCTTTTGGGACAACAAAAGCTTATAGTGTTGCCAGCATTCAATTTTGATTTCCCTTCCTTCAAAGTTATTCCTTTTAATAAAATAGGTGAAATATAAATGAAATAGATTGTATTTTTACTAAAAATACTAAAAAGAAAGTATCAAGTACATCGTAATACTAAGTGGGAAGAAAAGAAGAACGATTATCTTTATAAATTAAAGACAGTAGCTTCCTCAGACTCTTTATAGGTACTTAGGGTTTTACATTAGGTTTAGATTTTATTCTCATGACTTCCGCAATAACTATAAATTATTCATGGCTTATTATTCAACGTGCTACGTAATACCTATAAAACACATGCATAAACAATATGTAGGTACCATTTAATGACTAACAAATAGATTCTAGAAAAGTAAATACCTGCACAATGTGAATTTATCATTTCGTCGGCTTAGAGTGCAAACCTGCTAATTCCATATTTGGTAACTTTACAGGAGAGACAAAAAACATTATAAAAAAATTAAAACTTAAATGTGAGAAAAGGTTTAAATACAGTTTAGTGTGTTTTTTTATTTTATATTTTACTAAATAAAATAAAATGTACTAAATACATCATGTATTTATTTCATAACACTTTTGTGACTTAGCAGGTTTTATTGATCAAATTACGGTGTTAATAACGGACTTAGCTGTTTTTCTTTAAAATAAAAATATATTTATTTCTTCCAAAAATCACTTAGGTATTTATATTAGACATATCAGTAACAAAATTAAATCGTTCTATAAAATAATAAAAACATAACATGTTTTCTAACTTTTTTGTTACTTTTTATTGGTGTTTCATTCCTATTACATAATTGATTACATAATAGGAATAAAATATGAATAAAAAGTATATTCTGTTGATTTATTTAAGTACTTATGTGATATTCACACATAATATTTAAAAACGGTATATTATTGCCAAAATTATCATCGGAAATAAAAAGGTTACAAAAATCTCTCAAAAAATACAAAGTTCTCAAAATCACAGTTTTTCCACTATAATTCAATAACTAAAATAGCTTTCTATTTTAAACAATATTAGGAACCTACATGGATTGAATCACAATTACAGTTTTACTTCTCGCATTATTAAGTAACATTAAAATAGTTTTTCTAAATTTAAATCACATTTAGGTACAATAGTTAGGATCATATTCATAGATTTTCTACTACCATTAGCCAACATGAAATAGCCTTTCTAAATTTAAATCACATAAAGTTGGTACTACTTAAATAGTTAACACCATAATCATAGTTTTTCAACTAACAATAGCTAATATAAAATTATTTTCTTTATTTAAATTACATTAGGTACATAGTGAGAATCATAATCTTAGTTTTCCTACTATCATTAAGCAACATAAAAATAGCTTTTCTAAATTGAATCACGTATAACATAGGAACAGGGTATTTAGGAATGTACTACCTATGTATTTTTCAGTCTCAATAATTATATTCAGTCTCAATGTTATTATACTTAGTCATGAGGCAAATTATCATAATACTGACGGTAGTCCTCAGGTAAAGTATTTTTTAAATACTGCAGGTCTTCAAACTTTCTCTTGGTGATTTTTCTTTTTGTTAGGTGCAGTTTTTGTAAGCTTTCAAAGGGCTGGGTAGTCACATTCTGTGATTTTCTTTGTGGCAAAATTGTCCACTCATCACTGAACCTCAACTTAAAAAAGATATCACCATTTGGAGTATAGCGGAGAGCTCTTATGTCATTAACTTTAGCGTCACCTTTACCACGTCCAGGACGAATGCTTTTAAAAAATTGTACTTCGTCAAATTTCTTGAAAAAAGAGTGGCATAGGTATGATACATCATAAGGTCTGGGATTCTTTCTCGCTGATCTGCAAATAGAGATATACTCAGCCGGAACATTGATATCTTTATTTTTTAGACCCCGTTCGATGGTGGAATGAATGCTGTCTGCTTCCATTTGGGTATGTCCGACTTCCAGAATTTTTTGTTCCAAAATTATGTTGTGGTTCATAGCAGTCAACAGTAATGCATTAGCCATTACACAATTTCTGTTCTGATAGGTGCAACCATCGCTGTAAAATATTATTTTTGTTGGTCCATCACAGTCATTTTGTTGTAAGATCTTTTTTTCAATGAAATCAACCCAAATACTAGCAAACTCTTCAGAATTCAGGCCCCCTTCCGTTTCATTCCATAAATAACAAAATCCGTCTTTGTTTTTTAAGTTACAAAAAGCCAGATTGTGTACCTGAAGTTTTGTTCTATAGTAAAGGCTACTAATTTTGGATTTTGGAGCCATCAGCACAGCCTGTAAGTCAACCGTAAACACAAAACGTTCTTCAGCTTTATCCTTTTCCTTCTCTGCCCGAGCTTCTTCTTTTTTGGTCTGGTGTTCTAAATAATTTTCCTGTGATAAATTACCAACTTTAAACAGAGCACATTTCTCACACTGGTCCTTTTTAGGAAAGTATAATCCGAGATTTTTGGCATCAAATTCTTCATGAAAAACGGCAATGGACAAAGGACGCACGTTACGTATTTTACACCAATCATTTACATAAAATTCGTAAAGGGATCGTTTTGATCTCCACTCTGGTAACAGATACTTTTTTTCTGTGCTGGCACGGCAGTAGTGAGATTCCATCACTGGCAATGATTCTAAAAAAGTTTTGAGCTCTTGACGTTCCAATGCAAAAGGCTTCGAAGAAGTAGTAGAAGCCCTATTTTCAAGTGATTTTTTGTCCTTTTTACTAGTTTTAGAAACAGTTTCTCCTTTATTTTTCCAATTAAGGACGGTCCATCTTCCGATTCCAAGCGTATTGAGAAACATAGTTCTGCACACTTTAATTAACTGATCTTCCTTTTTTAAATAGTAAAACATAGACTGAGCTCTTTTTGATGCTTCAGCGACTTTTCTCCCTCTTGGTCGCTTAACAGGTAAGGATGTCACAAGACTATCAACGTGTACTTTTTTTTCGGCCCAGCTCATATTCCAAAATTTTTTAAATATATCCTGTCTGTCCGTTTCTGTAAACGTTGAACATCTCAATGTTCCTTTATTTGTTTCCTTACACTGGCATCTATTTTTCATTATTTTAGCATCCTTTGGGACTTCATAATTCCATGTTTCTCCTTTTTTCTTTCCATAGTATTTTTTCCCGCTTTCTCTTAATTTTCTATTCTTTCTAGCAAACCAATTTGACTTTTGAACCTGCACCCGTTTCTTCCTTTTTTTACTTTTTTCAGGATAGTTATCGTCCTCCGAGTCCGAGTCAGAGTCAACTTTATACGGAACTAAGCCTTCGTACTCACTTTCATCTGATATCGGATCTTCTAACTGATGTAATATGTTGGACAGACTAGGAACGTTATCATTAAGGTTTTCTAAAGTGTTCCTGGAACTGTTTTCAGTTTCTTGTGCTGCTGCTGTGTGTACTGTGCTTTGCTCAGTTATATCTTCAGAGTCCAAATTGTTGTTGCAGTCGTTTGAATTAATCAAGGGTGACTCTACAGAGTCTGAAGCTATAACGGAAATGACATTGCTATCTTGAAATTGCACTTCTTCTCTTAGCTTTTGTCCTTTGGTTGGTGTGACAGTTTCAGTCATAACATTTTTGTCCGGTGTTACAGAAATTTTATTATTAGGTAAGAGCATTGTTAAATTGTTGGTCAATGTATCGTTATTTGGGGTAGGCGATGAGAGTTCGTTTCGGTTATCTGGGTTAATTTCAGTTATATTTTCAACAATGAACGAGTTATCAATACCTTGTAGAGCAGATAGATTAAAAAATTCAAATTCGACATTTTCGATTACAGACCATGTATCAGCATAGGTAGAAGTATCAGGGATGGGTGCATATTGCACGGGTATTTCAGGGATGGGTGTATGTTGCACGCATATTTCAGGGATTGGTGCATGTTGCACGGATAGTTCAGGGACAAGTGAATGTTGCACGGTCATTTCAGGTGGATCCGTTTCTTTTTGTTCATTCTGTTCTCTATTTTTTTTATCGCATAATTCCAGAATTTTTTGTCCACGCCAATGAAGCCTCGAAGACATCTAAAAAATTGAACAATAATAATGTTACCACAATACGCAATAATACGGGGATAAGCTCTTTTTGCCTTCTACAATTCTAAGTATTAGATCTGAATATAATCTTAGTTAGGTATACCTATCACAATAAATTATAATAATATGCCAAACACCATAACTGTACCAAATTTGAACTTATGTATAACCAATACCTACTGATCGAAACTGACTTGTAAACTTTAGGCTAAACAACCTACAAATCAACAAACAAACAACATCCGAAGTTAATTAAAAGTTTGTAATAAAATATCATACAATTCAATATTCAGCACTAAATACGATTATTTTATAAAATTATTAAGATTCCTACTAAACGGCTAAGTACAATAACTTTGCGATTTGGTATAAAGAAAAACTGCTAACTCCCACTTGTATAAACTATAGGTATCTCAATTTATAACAGCAGTATTTACTTACTTCACAATTGAATTTCAATTAAAAATTAAGTAAATAACAATAACAGTACATACCTCTACTATATTCCACGTTTGAAAACTTAAATTTAAGCCAAAAACACATTAATAATATATTTTTTTCAAGAGCACACGTGACGGCTGCGAAAACACCGTACAAAATGGTCGGCATGAGGGATTTACCCGCCAACTTTTGAATTCATGGATTTGACTGGTTTGCTCATCACGCGTTTTTGTCAATTTACTAATTTATTTGACGGTTAGCTGTTTTTCTAGGCTGTGTATTTTTTTTTTCTGATTCGAACGGTGTGTAAAACGTAAAAACGGTTAAAAGTGGATTTGGCTGGTTTGCTCTCTAAGCCGACGATTTATCTATCATAGAAAGAACGCGACGTCACGATCTATGACGTCACGGTGACGCGTCAAGTACATTGCGAAATAACTGCAATGATGTCATTTTTTAAACTAATTGTTTTTGATGCCACAGGATAAAGGCGTTCATTTGTTAAAATGACGTAGGTAAAATAAGTACTTACTTATATTTTATTCTATAGAGTGGTGAAATGTTTTAATTTTAACTAGCTTTTAGCTTGTTAATTTATTAAAATTTTGGCCCACCCTATTAGTCATGTTTATAACGCACTTTAATGCTTGTTTAGTGACGTGTTGTCTTATTCTAACTTTAACTTTAACTTTAATCAAGCATTACATTAAATTGACGTCTCTGAGTGCGGCAGTTAGATATTAAACTAACTATTAGGTACTCGTAGATTCTCCAAGGCAGAGTAGGTACCCTTAACCGAGGTACTTCTACATTAGTAAATGTTTGCCTCAACAATGGCGAACCTTTTTCCGCCATGACAAAAAAAAATAGGTCCTTACCATATACCTACAGCCAAATCACAACATGTGTGTCAGTTTTAAAGACAAATGACCGTAATTTTTCGAGTCGTGAGTCGCACATTTACGGTCTCGTAATTTCTGCTTCATACAAAAGTCCAATTATTTTTTGCTTCGCCGTGTGAACCAAACTACTTGTACTAGGTATTACTTATTCTGTGACCAAACAGGAGTTTTGTATGAAACCGAATGTAACTAACAGAAATAACACGACAGAATTTACGCGACTCATACATATACAAACTCACGCCTTTATTCCCAGAGTGGGGCTATGTATGTATGTGTGAAAAAAATATGATCTGGGGTTCCCTCCTCGAGACCACACTCGCACAAAGAATGATCCCGAACACGGATCTTCGCCAGAAAAGAGGGTGAACAAATGTGACCAAGTCGCAGACGAATTATTGAAACATAACATCAAATGTCACACATGACAATGACAATGACATTCACAGTGACAAGGTTCTTCGTATGCTCAATATTTTTATTGGGTGACTCTACATAGACGCACCTGCGCCTGCGCAACGTTTTTTGAGTGACGAGGGCGCGCGATTGTGGATTGACATTCACATACATACATTCATACATTATATCACTCCGGTTTCCCAGAGGGGTAGGCAGAGACCACTTCTTTCCATTTGCTACGATCTTGACAAACTTCTTTCGCTTCTTCCACATTCATACATCGAAAGTGAGTGGACGGGTCGCAAGGGGCCGCCCTAGGCGTACTTTTTCGAGTCAAATCGGAGGAATACTGGAAAAGGGCCGAATCTTAAGTACTTAACCGAAACCGATGTGCGTGTATGACTCGATTGACATTCGCAAACGAACGAAAATTAAAATCCCGCAAATAGTTTCCCTTAGGACAAAATATTTATGGTATCAAATTTAATACAGGTTAAAAGTAAATTAAAAATTAAAAGAAGTTTGAGGTTTGAATTCGTTGATCCGACTGTACGTTCTGATGTATGAGATGCAGAGTCAGCAGTACAAATTCGAAGACAATTTACTTAATTATACTGATTACATACATACATAAACTCACGCCTTCATTCCCAGAGTGGGTTAGGCAGAGCTACAGAATTACCTACAACTCAAAAACTTGTCGATGATTCTTTAACCACATTTTGCATAATTAGGCTAACATTTGCATTTGCCCGTGTGGTAGCCGGATTAGAATAGTGCCACTCCGTATCTTCCCGTGGATGTCGTAAAAGCCGACTAAGGTAATAAAGGCGTGTAGTACCTGTTAGGCGATGGGCTTGCAAGTCTTGCAACCTGTCACTAATACACTGGTAAACATCTTCGCCTAAGTGTGCAAAATGTGGTTACAGAATTATCAAAAAGTTTTTATAGTTGTTGGAAATTCTGTAGCTCTGCCTACCCCACTCTGGGAATAAAGGCGTGAGTTTATGTATGTATGTATGTAGGCTAACATGTTTTCCAGCGACTTACCGCTATGCATTGCGTTTAAACTGATTTATGACATCAAATTACAAATGAAGTAAAAACAATGTGTTTTGGTGAAGTAGCGCCAGGCGAATGTACTGGATGATGACATGCATTTTTGTAGCGGGAGTTTCCACCAATCCCAGCGGTTGAAGATGACGCGATGTGTTCTCTGATTGGTTCCCGATGTCGTGATATTTTGTACGGGTGACTGTTATGTACTATCAGACCATTGGAACCTTGACCCACCATAGAACTGTGTCACAGAGACGTTATGATTCAAGTCATAAGAAGTGTCAAACAAATTGTTTTATAATGTCACTGTGACACCGTTCTATGGTGGGTCAGGGTTCCATTGGGCTGATAGTACCTATACTATCTATACCAATAAAAAGCTGAAGAGTGTTTGTTTGTTTGCTTAAACGCGCTAATCTCAGGAACAAATGGTCGGATCTGAAAAAATATTTCAGTGTTAGATAACCCATTTATCGAGGAAGGCTATAGCATATCATACTCACATAAACCGAAGCGAAGCGAGGGCGGGTCGCTAGTTACTGTATAAAATAATAAATATCGGGAAACAATGTCACACCAATTGACCTAGTCCCAAACTAAGCTCTAGGCTTGTTCTATGGGCACTAGACAACAATATAAATATTTATATAGAGAAATATATACTTAAATACTTACACAGAAAACCTCCAAGTCACGGGAACAAATATTCTCTCTCATCACACAAATATCTGCCCCTTATTTTAATCTCCAAGCCGCAGTGTATAGGATAACTATATCCTGGTAAGGCCCAAAGCCCTACATATAGGACTTTGTCAAAGTGACTTTTGACTTTAGTTGACTGACGTAAGATTATTTTTCAAACTAACGAAATTTGACGCCTTACGAGGATATATGCGTATAGGATACACTTGTAGATGGAGTTAGGGTCCAACTTTAACGTTTAGGCGTGATTTAATGTATGTATGTAGATATGTATGTAACTATCACGACTAAGTACACTTGGTTAGTTGTTAAATACAGGCAACTAAAGTGTTTATACCTACTAAAAATCATATTCAAACCGCAGCGCGGATAGATAGACTTACTTCCGATTAAAATTATCAGTCCGCGGTTTTAATATTCTAGGGTTCGACCGTAAGATAGCACCAAATAAATTTACATACATACATACATTAAATCACGCCTGTTTGGCAGAGACCACTTCTTTCCACTTGCTACGATCCTGACAAATTTCTTTCGCTCCTTTCAAATTTATACTTACTAGTATGTTTTTCGAGATAAGTTGTAGACATGCTCTTGGCCATCCATATTGTTCATTCGATATTTATGAAATTTGGTAAAATAGTAGCAAATAAGTAAAGTAGTAAATAAGTAAAAATTTGTCACATGAGTAGGATGGGTCAAGAGCCTAGTTTATCGTTTTTGTATGTTTAGGTAATCTCTGGAACTACTAAAACGATTATAAACAAACTCTTGCCGGTTAGGAAGCTACTTAGTATTCGACCTAAGCTAGTTTTTACGGCCGAAACTGAAACCCAAATTTTAATATAAAGTCATGTTTTTGAAAGTAACATGAAAAACACAAATATAAAGGCTATTTAAATTCGTTTAAAGACCAGTGAGATGCTAGGGTATGTCCCTATATAGACCTTTACTTATTTATGATTGATTTTTTAATTATGATGTTGTATTATGTGGACAGACTTTGAGCGTTAATCCTACTACTATTATAAATGCGAAAGTTTGTGTGTGTGTGAGTATTTGTTACTCCTTCACGCTGCAACGGCTGGACGGATTTAGATGCAATTTGGAATGGAGATAGCTTATACACTGGAATAACACATAGGCTACTTTTTATCCCGGACCATTTAAAAGTTTCCGAGGGACTAACGATAATCGAAATCTACGTGGACGAAGTCGCGGGCAGAAGCTAGTAAAACATATAACCTATCTAGGAAAACACTGATCTAGTTTTTTTAAATCTTCAAAAGTCGAATATCCTCCAGATTTCTTATTTAAAGTCTTCAAACAAAGGGGTTTGGGTAAAAGTGTTGTCACTCGAAAAGTCATACATTTTCAAGGTGAGCGGCCATTCGGAAAAGTGGTAAATTATGATAGAATTATCCAAAATAAACATATTTTGTTATGTAATGTAATGCTCTTAAGTGCATCGGAGCCGAGATATTTAAATATTCATATCTGGGCGTACTTTGAGTATCAAAACTGAACACTTAAATCCTTTATATCTCTGCTCCGATATTATTTAACACCATAAATTATATATATCTATGTGTATTTCGAGGGCCTTTGTGTAAATAACTATGTTAAAATCATCTGCGGCCGCTGAAAAAAAATATTACTTACAATATTCTTCAAACAAATTTACCCAATGCCCTTTACCCCAAAGTCAAGGAAAATTTACCCCGTTCTGCCCCTAAAGCTCTGGGGCGCCTCGGACGCGCGCATGCGCCGACGAGGGCGCGGCCCGAACTGGGGCACTAGGCCATCGACTCCGCCAGGTCACCATTGCACCCTTCAATACCGCTAACAACGAAAGAGCTTAACAACAAATCAAAAACACGCAAATATCAACCACAACGATGGCAGCAATAGTTGAATTTTCATTTACCTTGCACTTTTCACTTAGGGGCAACTTGAAGCAAGGGGAAAATCAATCAAAAATTGCTTTGAATTTCCACGTAATGCATTTTGCGCTTTATGTTAGAGAAATATGGTTGTTTTTTGTTGGTGGGGCTTGCAAGCCTGCTCCAGTTTCATTGAGGACGTCATTGGGCAAACTGGGACATTCATTGATGCAGGCTTAATGGGCGTTGTCAATGGTACCATAGATA
Organism: Acleris laterana; assembly: GCA_963966035.1. Taxonomy (NCBI): domain Eukaryota; kingdom Metazoa; phylum Arthropoda; class Insecta; order Lepidoptera; family Tortricidae; genus Acleris; species Acleris laterana. The sequence continues at coordinate 8,864,677 of OZ014467.1, read as the reverse complement.
ATATAATCTCATTCAGGGATTTTTTTAATTTAGTAACAAGGATATATGCAAGAGAGGTTTTTTAAATATGACGTTCATTTTACAGGGGCCAACGCAAGACGTATGTTAGTGATGGATTCCTTTGTGTTGAAGGACCGGTGTCAATGCGTTTTGAGGATTCAGTACCCAACGGGTGGCAACCGGAACCTCTTACTAATCCCTCGATGTCCGTCTGTCTGTACCTATGTTATAGGGTTGTATTTATGTAGGTACTGCCTGTAATAGTTAGACACATGAAATTTTCATAGAGTAAGGTAAGGTAAGGATGGATCAATGTTATTCGTACACAAACACATAAAAAATAATAATGTCAATAATTAACTGGAAGAGATCCCATCTGGGATAAGTTCGCCTATATATTGATGCAAACATGTCTTGTATGTAATTGTTTATGTACAATAACGAGTTTATATACATACATAATTATAAAACAAAATAATGTGTCCAAATAGTTATAGGGGCAATATCATCAAGGTCATTGATAGCTATCTAAGTTTACGGTCAAAACAAGGTGTTGACGGCATTCCCTAACATGGACCGGGAGTTTACCTGGGGCACCTGGGGGCACGCCAAGATTGATTATATCTGAGCGGAGCAATAGCGTGCAGCGACTTGTTGCTAAGGCCTTTTGCTAAGATGCACTACGCTAACTAGCGTTTCTATTCGTTTATACGATACGAAAAGTCACGTGATCTACTAGTGAAGCGATTGGTTTAAAAACGAAAAGAATTATATTATAGAATCACAGTTCAACAAACGTTTTGCGGGTGTTAGGACCTTGTGCAGCGTCCGGATCGCTACCACCGTCTTATCCATTAACCTACCGCCAAACAGCAGTGTTCGCATTGTTGTGTTCCGGTTTGGGGATAAGACAACCGGTGAAATGACTAGCATAGAGGCATTCCATCTTAGTCCTCAGGGTTGGCAACGCGTTTGCAGTCTTAGGATTGCATTGCAGTCTTGTCAATGCGAATGTCTATGGGTCACAGTTTCCACTTACCATCAGGTGGCCTGTGTGCTCGTTTGTCATCTCTATGCCATGAAAAAATAAGTATCGGTATGCAGAATTTTCATTCCACCGAAATGCATATCTAGCCGTATGAGAACCTAACCTACTTAACTGATGGTTACCTTTTACTTAATAATGCCTCAATTGAGAGAATTGAATTATGAAACATACTTAGCTTACGAAAGAAATATGGCGAGCGAGAATGAGCGGAGATGTCGGTAGGGGACGTCCTAGACGGACGTACGGTGATCAGATTCGCGATGTACTGAATAAGGGCCAAATCAAAAGCACCCGAAACCGACGTACGTGCATGAAGAGATTGATGAATGTAGAGGAAGCGAAAATTGTGTGTTTAGATCTGTGCACCTGGCGTTCTATAATCTCTGCCTACCCCATTGGAAGACACGCGTGAAGGTATGTAAAAAAAAAAGATAAGATTTAATCAGTAAGTAGGCCGTACGGGCACTTTTACACGTCAAGAATCTCAGCGCTTCCCAAGAGGAGACACTGCTGAGAAGAAACGCCGCAAGAAACTCAGCAGTCAGTCATTTATGTATGTACTAGCTGTTCCCGTGTCCACTTCGTTGGGCAAAACATTTTTTTTGAGTTAATAATTTTCCCGCTAATTCCCGTTCCCGTGGGAATTTCGGGAATTCCTTTCTTAGTGCACCTCTACGGTACCTAAAGGCTGTGCGTTGATATGTCAGTCAGTCAGTCAGTTTCTCCTTTTATATATTTAGATGTATGTAAATATGTAGCTACCACAGCGCAATGATTGCATTGACCGCGTAAACTCATTGACTACTTGCAACAAGCGTGCTCTAGTTCCATTAACAGAGGCTGCAGCAGATGTACCTACAGTTAACCCATTTGATTCCTAGGCCACTATGGACTTTGTCAACGTGACGTTGTAAACCAAATCATAGGGAGTCTCTTACGTTTTGGTTGACAACGTCACTTTAACATAGTCCAATGTGGCCTAGAAATCAAATTGGTTGACTGTACCTGTAGTGATACGACATCGGGATTGCTCGGGACAAATCGTACACCGTATCCACCAAATCGTATTCCGTGCAGGACTCGATGTATGAATGTGGAAGCGAAAGAAAGGGGTTTGGGTAAAATTGTTATCATTTGTAAAGATCATAAATTTTCAAGATGGTGGTAAATTATGATAGAATAATTCAAAATAAACATATTTTGTTAAAGAGATATACAGATCGAAAGTGAGCGGACGGGTCGGAAGGGGCCTCGTTTCATATTTTTGCACAGTTGTCATTTTAAGGTTATTTCCATGCTCAAAAAATGGTCCATGCACAATCACTGAAAATTGCAATAATCCTCCATTCACAAACACCGTGATTGGCTGTTTAGGAGTTTCCACAATAAATTAAAAAAAAAATACTTTGGTCCCTAGAGATTAATAATAACAAGTTTTAGTCCCGACTAAAAGACCCGAGTTGAGACTAAAGTAACATTTTAAGACCAAGAAATACATTTTTCGAGCGTGGAAATTACCTTAAAATGACAACTGTGCAAAAATACCTATAAAAAATAACGATTTCATTTCGTGAAACACAATTAATGATTACGGACATGAATCTATTTAATTATATTAAGGATACCTAATTCATTTTATTATGCATCGTCCAATTAGTTATAAAATAGTTTTCAAGTTTAAATGTGTTGGCTAAATAAGCAAGGATTTAAAGCGTCACTTTACAACAAAAAAAGCAGCGAAACAATTTTGTAAGAAACATTGTTATAATCAATATTGTAATTTTGTAGATCGTCGTTTTTTTCCTCGCATTCAAAGTGAAAAGTAGAATGTTTAACGCGAGACTAAACAACCATAATGACACTCGAACTTTAGCCACCCGCGCTCCGCTTGGGTGGCTAAACATCTCGTGTCATTATGGCTTGTTTTATTCCCTCGTTGAACAATCTACTATTATCTATCATTATTTATCGTTGTCATTCATCGCAATGGTTGAAACTCAGAAAAACGGGTACAAGCTTTGCCGGTTGTGAATGCACACCATTTACAGCGAGAACAAAACCCGCCCGTACGTTGATTCACCGGCGGCGCTCCATTCAGCAGCCCCATCGATCCACGCGGAGCCCCGGCCGCCCCGAGAGAGGTATATCTATAGCGCGTGTACATACAGCGTCGAGGCTGGAGGCTTGTCTGTAATATTACGGAGAGCTTCACTGTAAGCGGGTTGCAATTATAGAGACGCAAATCGTGTTACCTATTGTAGAATTATAATTATTAATTATAAACATATTGTAGACTTTAAAAGATTGTTAAACAGATACTTGGTTAAGAAAGGGTTCTATTCAATAGATGAATATATGAATGACAACTTCTAATTACTGATGTGCCATTACATTAAATAATATAAATTGTACGTATAAATTAATTTAACGTTGAAAGTTAAGTTTATTTGACTAGTCATTATTAGGTTTTTAGTTATAATGCATTTCAGAGGGGGTCTTTCCAAATCTTATGAAATATAGTAAAGTCATACCACTTTTTAAATCAGGTGAGATGAGTGATTTAACGAATTTCCGTCCCATTTCTATTCTACCTGTTTTAAGTAAAGTTTTTGAGAAGTTAATGTTAAATGATATGTTAGGTCACTTCAATAGAAATAAACTGCTTAACAGTAATCAGTTCGGCTTCACCAGAGGACGATCCACAACTGATGCAGCATCTGTACTCATTAAATATATATACAATCTTGTGATGCAATAGGAATTTTTTGTGACCTTTCCAAAGCTTTCGATTGCGTAGATCATGCGACTCTTATATTAAAATTAGAACATTATGGTCTGACAATTCTCTAAATCTCATGTCCTCATATCTTAGTGATAGGACACAAACGGTTGTTGTAAACAGAACACAGTCCATTGGAGCAGCTGTTAAATTAGGTGTGCCTCAGGGCTCCATATTAGGTCCTTTCTTATTTTTGGTTTACATTAATGACTTACCACCCATGATAGAGAATCTTTGTGATATTGTGCTATTTGCTGATGATACATCATTGATTTTCAAGGTAGACCGAAAATCCGTCAATTACACTAGGATAAACGCCACGCTAGGTAAAGTACTTAATTGGTTTACTAGTAACAATTTGCTACTCAATGCTAGGAAAACTAAATGTGTGTGTGTTCGCTTTGCCTAATGTTAGACCGGTATAATCTAGTATATTTCTAAATGGCGAGTGTTTGGAAATGGTAGATAAGGCGCTTTTCTTAGGGATAACTATAGACAAAAACTTGCAATGGAGTCCCCACATAGCAGTACTAGCAGGTAAATTAAGTTCTGCAGCTTATGCTGTTAGGAAAATCAGGCAACTTACGAATGTTGAGACAGCTCGCTTAGTTTATTATAGTTATTTTCATAGTGTTATGTCATACGGTATTCTGGTTTGGGGAAAAGCTGCTGACATACAGACTATATTCGTGTTACAAAAAAGAGCCATCCGTTCTATGTATAACCTAAACTCCCGTGATTCTTTAAGATTACTATTTAAAGAAATTAATATTTTGACAGTAGCGTCACAATTTATTTATGAGAATATTATTTATGTCATTAAAAATCAGGACTCTTTTATTAAGAATTGTGATAGGTATACATAATTTTAATACAAGAAATAAAAATAAAATAGCTATTAAAATATTTCGTGTTCGTAAGGTTTTTAAATCATTTGTAGGTCAATGCATCCATTTCTATAATAAATTACCTGACGAAGCTTTAAAGTTACCATTTCCAGTACTTAAAACTTACTTGAAAAAGTCGCTGATGTCTAAAGCTTACTATAGGGTCGAGGACTATCTATCAGATAAAAGTGCTTGGCCTAAACTAAACACCCAAATAACTTAATAATAACTTAATCGTAAGAAATATGTACTTAAACATTGTATATTGTCTAGGGGACACGGTTTCTGTAGGAGAATGTATCGAAACTTTTTATGTAGAGTCATTCGGGTCAAGAGGACGCATTTTTTTTTTGATGGCCTCCCAGACCTATAAAGAATTATATAATTGGCATGTTATGATATTAAATCTGTAGAATATTTAATAAATTTTCACTATTTAAGAAAATTTTGCATCAAGATTAATTAGTGTTAGCCCTACATAGGCTTAACTGAAAACTTTTCCAATGCGTACTCTTGACCCGATGTGTGGGTAAAATTACGCAAGTCTTAGGGTAAAGTTACGCACGCGGGGTAAACGTACGCATTCAGATTTCTAAGAGAATACAATTAAGATTGGCAATAATCAACATTTATTTAATCTTGTGAATAACATTATAAGAACATTAACATTAAAAAAATTAAGAACTCTTTGTATTATATCTATTATATGTGAATCTTGTCTTAAATTATTTATATTGGCAATAGTCACACTTTGAGATCAAAATAATTGGCAAATAATCCTTAGTTATTAATTTTTAAATCTAATTAAATGTTAAACCTAAGGTTAGATATTAGGTACATAGTAAGATTTACTCATTACAAAAGTCGCATCGAAATATTCCATTCGTATAGGCAGTACAATTTTCATGAAACCAGTCATTGCAAATTAAGCATTGGATCTGAGATGAGGGTCCGCTGAGGGGCCTTCCTTATGTAATTTCTTGGCATTTTGGTGTATTCTGAAAGATTGAACAATTTTTGATATTTTTATTTCATTTGGAGTATAAGTACGCAACGGGGGTAAACGTACGCGTGCGTACTATTAATCTCGTACTCTTACCCCAATCGGCAAATATACCAAATAATCAGTCACAACACACACGTTAAATACTTTTTACGAATATGAAAAACTTACATAAAAACTACATTAAATGAACAATAGAAATATAATATACTTACTGGCACAGAGCTATCCATTTAACTACAGCACACTTTTCCGTGGCACAAAAATTAAACGAAATAAGCGTGCTACAAGTATTCGGCGACGTGTCGCGACCAGTACTAAGATTGCGTCGGCTCGGCGCGTGGCTCCTAAACGGCGACAGTAGTGCCACTCTGTTTTACAAACACAGACCTCGCCCCCCCCCACCCCTGTCGAAGATCGGACCACCGCGTACTTTTACCCACCGCGTGCTGTTACCCCGAATGACTCTAGTTGTATTACACCATCATAATTAAGTATAATTTTCATAATTATTTTCTATTACTTACTACTAATTAGTTCTGGAGAAAATTCAGAGTTTTGACACATTTTCCTGCTCAACTACGCGTGAATACATTTATTTCTTATCGTATGTTAGATTCATTGTTTTATATAATGATAAGTTAAGTTTTAAAATGGTATACTTATTTAAAAAACAACTAACTGTTGAGTTTCTTGCGGCGCTTCTTCTCAGCAGTGGTCTCTTGCGAAGCGCTGGTAGATTTTTGACGTGTAAAAGTGCCCGTGCGGCCTACTTACTGAATAAACATCATTTATCTTTTATATTTTTAATAATTATTTTATATTGCATGCTAGATACTAGCAGATTGTGACAGATCAAAACATTTTATGTACCACCTTTTGTACTCACTTTCCAGCAATAAACGATTTGATTGATTGATTGATATGGTTCTGGGACGTTTATGTAATATGTATGTATGTAAACACTTTATTGTACCTACAAAATAAACTAGAACAATGAAATTAATAAAAAAATATAATTTTACGCAACGGATTTTGATGCGGTTTTTTTATGTTCGATTGTTACAGAAAACTCTCATAAACCGAAGTGAAGCGAGGGCGGGTCGAGTTACGATATAAATTGCATCAATTGCTCGTCAATAAACACCATATTACATTGAGAACTTCAACATAATTAGTAATAATAAAATAACATTGAAATAATAAAAAACAATATTGATGAACAAGTAGGTACTTACATAATAAATTGTCATTTATCCGACGTGAATAAAGTAAACAAATAATAAGAAATCTCAAAACAATAATAATAGTCATAACAGTGATCTCAAAAATCCAGAAAAATTAACGGTAAGTATAAGAAAATAAAACGCGTTTTTAGCTCGTTTTTTTTTGTGTCCATCATAGGTATAACATCCGCTCGTGTTCATTTCGTTGTCCAAGCAAAATAAATACCTACTTCATTGACTCGCAATATCAGCAGTTCACCGCAGTCAGCGGGAAACTTGAACTAGATGTTACATTCCATCAACTCATCACTTACGCTCGCCCAGTATTCAAAACGAAGATAGATTTAGTTCCCTACTTGCGTAAAACTTTCATCCAACGGCAGAACGGTGCAACTCGAGTTGTTCAACTCGAGAAGTTTTCACCGTTTGTGATCGTCTCAAAATAAGTCAAAACATTACAAACAATAAAAAACAACAATACATAAATAAATAAACGCCCACATACACTCACCAACACCCACACACTTACACAAACACACGTTTACACATACACTATTACTTAAGTAACCTAGTACCTAAATTCATTTAAGTACTTTAATTTCCTAATGTTATCTTGCACACCATTTTAATCTTGGTTCTCACAACACAGGCCGGTCCTAGTGTGAGGACCATTGACATTCATGTCCGAAACCTTTTTATTATCGCTATATTGCTTAATCACTACATAGTATAAAACAAAGTCGCTTCCCGCTGTCTGTCCCTATGTATGCTTAGATCTTTAAAACTACGCAACGGATTTTGATGCGGTTTTTTTTAATAAATAGAGTGATTCAAGAGGAAGGTTTTTATGTATAATAAATTTTGTTTTATGTACGTGTGTTATAGAAAACTCAAATAACCCGAAGCGAAGCGAGGGCGGGTCGCTAGTTTACTATAAGATTTATAAGGAAATAAGTCAAACAATTAAAAACTTACCTATGACACAACAATGCGACGACTGCTGCCTGGCGGCAGAAAGATAAGACGGTGGTGGCAATCCGGACGGACCCTGCACAAGGTTCAATTACCATTCTACATCAGTGCCTGACCCTCTGAAGTATACTCTACTCATCGACGTTCACGAGATCCTCGGAGATGGTCCGTCCTACCACCTACGAAGCAATAAACTATCGACTATTGTTTCGCATAAGAAACGAACAAAACATATAGACCCCTGTCTATAAAATATACACAAATACTTGTATTAACAGTTGATCGCTGGCTGTTTACACTGCCGGCGAGAACTCTTTCCAACAAAAGATATTTATCCCGTGTCAATTATTTAATCGTATAGCGTATTTACATTAATTTCAAGTCAGAGAGAAATGTGGAATAACTAGGATTGAAAAGGGCATGCTTCGATGGTTCGGTCATTTGGAAAGGATGGATGAAAGAAGATTGACGAAAGATATATAAAGATCGAAAGTGGATGGTGGAAAGATCAAATCGGAGAAATACTAGAAAAGGGCCGAATATTAAGTACCCGAAACCGACGTGCGTGCATGACTCGATGTATGAATGTGGAAGAAGCGAAAGAAATTTGTCGAGATCGTAGCTAAGTAGTGGAAATAAGTGATCTCTTCCTACTCCTCTGTGAAACAGGCGTGATTTAATGTAAGTATGTGTATGTATTTCAAATAAACATAACTAAAGGGATACTATAGATCCACATTCTAGGTCCCGAGCCACGAGAGAGTCAGGTGTAGGTAAGTTTGTATAGGGGGGTTATTATGACATAGTTATGCAATTCTGTTCACGCTGAGTGAAAAGGACAGAGCTATATAACTGCCATAACTCTGGCCCTTACACTCACCGTAAAATGAACTGCATAGTTGTCATAATAACCCCTCTGATCTTCCGGGGCACCCCAGTTGGAGGGTAGAGGGAAGCGCTGTACAATACAAGGTGCCTCGGACCTATGGGCCTTTAAGACTGCACCGAGCAAACGTCGAGCGTCCAGTGGCGCCCTCATGACTATTATTGTGGTTTCTAACTAACTAAAGAATTTACTTGCAATCAGACGATAAATTCAAATTCAAATTCAAATTGTTTATTGCGTATCACATTACAAAAACATAGGTGGAAATACAGGTAGGTAGGTATACATGTGACACCCTGCAAGGGCACAGCAATATAGATCTAGAAGGGCTAGCTATATTAAATCAACCTAAGAACATTTATATATGAACTAACACTCGATTAACACTTAACAATGTATGGTGAAATTAGTACTTAGTCTTTAACCTAAGTTAACATGTAAATAAGTGTACATATTACATATATATATTCTCACACTCACACACACGGTATCCATAAATAAATTTAGTAGTTAACATTGAAAAATTCGTTTAAATTATAAAAACATTTGCTGATGAGAAATAATTTTAATTGTTTAATAAATAGCGTTGACTTTTCTAGGTTTTTTATGGAATTTGGTAAATGGTTATACATTTTTATCATCATATATTGAGGGCTTGACGTAACTAATTTTAATTTTGAAAAAGGTAATTTAAGCTTATTTAGGTTTCGGTCGTTTCGTCTTATGCTTGTCACAGGCGTAAAAAGATTCATATGTTTTCTGACAAACTTGCATGATTCGAATATGTAGAGGGAAGTAAGAGTGAGCATTTGAAGTTCTATAAAATGAGGTCGACAGGATTGCATTTGATCGATATTTGCTAAAATTCTAATACACTTCTTTTGGAGGATAAAATTTTTGTCTACATCAGAGCAGTGTCCCCACAGTACGAGACCATACGACAAGCGTGAATAAGCGTATGCGTAGTAGGCTACGACGGCGGTCTGCAGGTCAGTGACACGCTTAAGGTGCTGCAGAGCATATATAAAAGATGACAGCTTTTTTGATAATTTTTGAATGTGCGATTTCCAGTTCATGCTGGTGTCGAGATCTATACCCAACAGCGTCGCAGAACTTACAGTTTCTAAAGTTGTATTATTATAGCAAAATGATATCTGTAATGGTGGTTTTTGGTGAGGCCTAAATTGAATTATTTTGGTTTTGTTTAAGTTAAGCTTGAGGTTATGCATATCTAGCCAATTTACGATTTTATTAAGCGTTAGGTTTAATTTATTTTCCACTTCATAGGTAGTACAACAGGGCAGCAGTATAGATATATCATCCGCAAAGAGCACACAATGGTTGTCTAATATGTTTGGGAGATCGTTAATATAGATAAGAAATAGGCAACATCCTAAGACACTACCTTGAGGGATAGATCCATTGACGGGGACTCTATCAGATCTGATGTGTTGTATAGCACCCGTCTCAAAGTCGATGTGTTCGATTTCCACGTATTGTGAGCGATTACTAAGGTATGATTTTAGCCATGTATGAGCCAGACCTCGGATGCCCGTGCTATACAGTTTGTCCAGCAGCGTGTCATAGCAGACTCTATCGTATGCTTTACTCATGTCGAGCAACTTTTTGTAGCTCAAATAAAAACACAATTTATGGGATACGTAACAAACTTTAATAACAATTACCCGTTGAGTAGTCAGCTTAACGGGAAAAGGTGGCCACTTTTTTCCGTTAAGTTGATAACTCGAAGGTGAATTGTTATTAAACTATATGATATACCTAATAAGTTGTGTTTTAATTTGAAGTACAAAAACATTTCGTCCAATTTCAAGAAAATACTTTAGTTTATTGGAAACACAATAAACGTAATGAGGGCGCTACTGTACATCCGGCGTACGCTCGGCAAGGATATCGATAGGCCCAATATCGGAATTCTATTTCGATATTGAAAGTGTTCCGGTATTGCTCCGTGTAATCTCGGAATTGTAATATCTGAATAATTGGTCCGAGTTTCCGAGATCTCGGAATGCATGCCCTAGTCACAACCAAGTGGCCGTCATACCGGCAGACCGCCGCCGCCACACAAATGATTGTTTTCCGTACTGGCGTGACGTCACTGGATGACGACCACGATGACAGCGCGTTACTCTAGTGCGATGATGTAATTAAGAGCTTAACGCGATAAGCAAATAATGGAGTGTGCTCTGTGATAAGTTTTTAAATAAGGTAAGTGTGTAAGCGGAGAGAGTATAAAAACGGTTCTAGAATAGTACCTTCGCACCTGTTACAAATGCTCTTCGTTAAAATTAGTCGTGTATACAGGGTGTATACGGAGGGGTGGATCAAACGAAGGTCAAAGGTAGGGGACCTCAAGGGGCATCTGAATCACCCCCATGTATGTTCAGCAATTGTTAGTAGTTTCGGAGATATTGATCATTTTAATCGGATTTTTTGTCACTTTTCCTTATGTCCGTGATACGAAAAACCCCTAAATTCATGTATTTATACTTTTTTTTTCCAGTGTTTTCTTACATGATTAGAATCACTGTGAAATAAGGAAGTTTTTAAAGCTAAATGCCATTTTTTGTTCATTACAACTTTTTGAGTAATCGCACAGAGTTACTTTCTCCATACTAAGGAAACCCCGCGTTTGATTTTCACCAAGTATGGAAAAACAAACTTTGTGTGTTTACTCAAAAAGTTGTAATGAAAAAAAATATGTTATGTAGCTTTAGAAACTTCCTTATTTCAGTGATTCTAATCATGCAAGAAAACACTGAAAAAAAAAGGTATAAATACATGAATTTAGGGGTTTTTCGTATCACGGACATAAGGAAAAGTGACAAAAAATCCGATTAAAATGATCAATATCTCCGAAACTAATAACAATTGCTGAACATACATGGGGGTGATTCAGATGCCCCTTGAGGTCCCCTACCTTTGACCTTCGTTTGATCCACCCCTCCGTATACACCCTGTATATCGCACCTTTAGAAATATAGTGAGCTAATTCAACATTTCAGCTTTCGACTTACACCCGTATTTATAGTGAAGAAAAGTAATTACCTGAGTATTAGTAGTGTCAAGTCATACAAAAATCGTTACTTAAGCCATTATAAATACGGGTGTTAGTGTCATAAATTTATTACTATGGAGACCTAACTCGAAATTCAAAATTTGTTAATTAGGGCACTATAATTCTAAAGATGCGATATGACAGCTTTCGATGATCGACCGCATAATGGAGTGGTGGCCCCTACCCTGATGTATGGTAAGGTAAAAGCTCCTATTATGGACAGTGCTCCAGTTATGAACAATTCCATAAATATAAGTCTCTGAGATTGATAATGCTTTTAGTGCTACAATTAGATTATATTAAATTATTCGGGATTACTACTATTAGAATAAAATGTTTAGTAGGTATTGATATGTTTTCATTTAAAAAAATGATAATGTTCATCACTGGAGCCTTGTCCATAATAGGTGCTTTTACCTTAGTGAATGTTGGGTGTGGCAGGACAAGCATAAAAGTCGTGTAAAGTTGAAATGCGCTCTTAGCGTAGTATGTGTGGTGTGAAACTGATTGATAGAGTAAGGAATGAAAAAGTCAGAAAGAAATGTGGAATAAATGATGTAGTGACTAAGATTGAAAAGAGCATGCTTCGATGGTTCGGTCATTTGGAAAGGATGGATGAAAGAAGATTGACGAAAGAGATATACAGATCGAAAGTGGACGGGTCGGAAGGGACCGCCCTAGGCGTACTTTTTCAAACCAAATCGGAGAAATACTGGAAAAGGGCCGAACCTTAAGTACCCGAAACCGCCGTGCGTGTATGACTCGATGTATGAATGTGGAAGAAGCGAAAATTTGTCAAGATCGTAGCAAGTGGAAAGAAGTGCTAGAAGTACGTAACAAACTACTTTTAGTAATAAATTTCAGATTCATATGAGAACTGTCAATTTCAACCAATTAACCTGTCAATCCAAGGTTAAATAAAATTAACGTGCGGGCCTGAAAATGATAAAATAATTAAGGCATTCAAAAGAAACAAATGTTCAGTACAAAAGGTTTTATTATAACAGTATTAAACACTGGGCCAACTTGACCGGAGGGGGAAACGAAGACGAATTGTACTTCCCCCTCAGATACACATGCCCCATCTCTTTATAGTTACTGTTAATACAATACAAAACTCTTAATCTAAATCTATTTAGAGAGTACAAAATGCATGCCAATATTAAATCTTGAAACTACAACATAAAATAGGTATTTTGTCGCAAAAATAATTCGAACATCATCAAACGAGTCAAATAAATCATTTCCAAAAACTCAGTTAAAGCGAATTTCTAATACACCCCAACCTTACACCCCAATACACTTTAGTGCACTGTCATAATAAACTTCAAACTGAACATCAAATGACAAGTATGACAACAACAATAGCAGTCACAATGACAAGGTTTTAAGTGTGCTCAACATTTTTATCGGGTGACTGTACGGCCAAGGAAGTGGTCTACCAGTTTCGATAAAAGTTTATGTGAGATCTAATTATCGCTAAGTTTGACACGTGTCACTGTCATAATAATATTGCAAGGGGAAATCGAACTTGTTGTATCATGACGTGCGAATAAACTTCAACCGAAGGGTGGTAGACCACATTTTTGGCCGACTGTACATCATATGGCTGTTTGACGTTCATCTCTGTTGCATTATTATATAAAACGTAGCAGTTAAATAAATGGCTTTAAGTTCATTAAAAAAAAAAAATCTCGTGACAATCGTTATTTAGTTAGCATAGGCTATTTTTGACTTAATTCAGTTTTTGACTTGATACAAAAGTAGTTCTCACATGATGACGGCTGAAAACCACAGCTAATCTCAACGTTACGTCTCAAATACTCTGACCTATTTTGCACTGTATCTGTGACAACTATAAGCGTCGACGGCGTGGTAGGCACGACAGTACACGACACCTTTAGGCGTTCTTGGCGTTCAGTTAAGGATCAAATGTATATATGGGACCAACTCGCTGCTTAAATGCGAAAGCGGCACAAAACAAAAACAGATAATTATAGTTTGATTTAAAACTTAAAGTATGTAGCATTCCCAATTTAAATCCAACACAAACACATTTTGATTTGTGCCCCTTTTGCATTTACGAGTAAGCAACGAACTGTGCACTGTAAAAGTCAGAAATGGAAGGCAAAGTCCGACCTTCGTTCTAAGCGTTGAAAACGCCCCCTACAAATTGATACTGAACTATGTCGTCAGAAATCGGCAAACACGGTAGACCTGTATCAAATAAAATGTAAGGTAAACCCAAGTAGGTTACTAAATGTTGGCCGTAAAAAACTGCGTTTAGGTAAGTATATAACTGCGAGACATTTTTTTTTAATTTGTCAAGTATTCTGATACCATTGCGTTTTCTATAGAGTGAAAAAATTATCACCAAGTTTTTCGAAACTTTGAGATGAGATCTCAACATGACTCAACGTCCCTATTAGACGATCAAGATTTATATCATAAGCCTACGCCAGAATACAAGTAGACATGACACATAGCGCGGCAAGCGACGCACAGAATTACCTTCTTAAGACTGCGCCGAGCGTACGCCGGATGTACAGTGGCGCCCTCACTACTATTATTGTGTTTTCTAATCAACTAAAGTATTTTCTTGAAATTGGACGAAATTGTTTTTGTACTACAAATGAAAACACAACTTATAGGGTATATCACATAGTTTAATAACAATTCACCTTCGAGTTATCAACTTAACGGAAAAAAGTGGCCACCTATTCCCGTTAAGCTGACTACTCAAAGGGTAATTGTTATTAGAGTATGTCACGTATCCCATAAATTGTGTTTTTACTTGCGCTACAAAAACGTATCGTCTTATTGCAAGGAAATTCTTTAGTTAGTTATAAAACACAATAATAGTAATGAGGGCGCCACTGTACATCCGGCGTACGCTCGGCGCAGTCTTAACTATAAACGCGCAGAAGCTAGTGTCCTTATCTGTCATGACATTTGATGTTGACAGAAAGGCACAAAGTATATTTTTGCTAAAATAGGTTCATTGTACACAGTCAACCAATTTGATTCCTAGGCCACTATGGACTTTGTTAACGTGACGTTGTAAACCAAATCATAGTGAGTCTCTTACGTTTTGGTTGACAACGTCACTTTAACATAGTCCAAAGTGGCCTAAAAATCAAATTGGTTGACTGTACGTTTATGAATAAGAAGGGGGTTATTATATAAGTTGATGTAGGAATCTTAAAATAGGACGAAGGAAACTGACTTGTTAGTTTATCATAAGAATAAATGTATGCGAGCGAATGGACGGTTCATGCCGGCGGTAACAGTGGGGGCTTTAGAACTTCGTTTGGATGACTTCCTGAGCCTATTCACCTATATAGTTGACAATAGACCTGGGGCCCTAATATGGCTGCGTTCATCGCGTGACAAAGTATAAGTACAGATGTATTGAACAATCCTTTCCCATCGTTTCTTGTTTGAAAAGCTCGTATTTATCTTGCTTTCTCAGTTGTCTTATTCAAGGGTACTCAAGCTAATTGAGAAAGCAAGATAAATACGAACTTATCCGACAAAAAACGATGGGAAAGGATTGTTCACTACATCTGTATATGTACGGGATAAGGCATTCATCGCCTTCTGACAAGTAAATAAGTACGAAAGTGACGGATGCTTTATCCACATTTGACACGCGATATAGACGCAGCCCTTCCGTCGTTGGATACTATATTCGCAAAACATGATATTCTGAAAAATATCATAGTAGCAAGACATCACATTAGCAAAACTTAACTATTATTAAGACATGAATTAGATAGTGTCAACGCAGCTCCGCTACGGCGGAGCTCCTATTTCTGGGTAGTTTGGGCCTCCGGGCCTGATATAAATCTAACATAACCTAAACCTACCTAATGATTTTATAACACAACCAGACTATTTGTATATATAATGTTTTGCGAATATCGTGTTTTGCTAGTATGATGTTATGCGTATAATTATGATGTTTTGCTAGTATGATCTTTTGCGAATGTCATATTCCGTAGAGTAACCGGACGCAGCCATACTAGACCCGCTCTTTAGGCCTCTTTCCAAACAATTGTTCGGTCTCAGGGGTACATAGAACCTTACCTAAGAATTGATGACATGAAAGCCAATGAACCGCGAATTTGTAACAAATGTAGGGTAAAGTCACCAGTTATTTATTTATTTATTATAAAATATTAACAAACTTAGTTTTACAACAACGTCAGTGATCAGCCAGAGTGCTCAAAACCGACGTGCGTGCATGACTCCATGTATGAATGTGGAAGAAGTGAAATAAATTTGTCAAGATCGTAGCAAGTGGTCTCTGCCTACCCCTCTGGGAAACAGGCGTGATTTAATGTATGTATGATCAGCCAGAGACCTGGTAGTCGGCTTCTGCCTATACTTTGTATCAGTGGAAAGTGTACGAAAGATATATTTCCCACTCTTCGCACTCATATAAGGTCGACTACTCGTCTCTGTCTGACCACTGGTGACTTTACCCTATAAGGTTTTATACGTAGACATAATAACGGCGTTTTCAAACAGCCAATACTAAATTTCAACAGAGTCGACGGAGATCCCGCTGCAAAACTAACCTAACCTAAACCTATATCTTATATTCAGGGCAAATGCGTGTTATAGATTTTGATTTTATAGATCATGCTATTCGAGATCATAATATTTATATTAAACTAGCGACCCGCCCTCGCTTCGCTTCGGTTTATGTGAGTATGATATATAGCCTATAGAATTTTTAACTCGGACCAGTAGTTCCTGAGATTAGCGCGTTCAAGCAAGCAAGCAAACAAACAAACTCTTCAGCTTTATAATATTAGTATTTATATTAAATAAATGAGCATTATAAATGTTGATCTATATATTGTTATGGCAAATGAAATTAATCATTTGATTGTCTATAAATGTATATCATTTAAAATCACCGCGTCCTGCATTCGCTCGCACACTGCCAGCCCTTGCTACAAGTAACTTAATTTTTTCATTTAATGTAAATTCCTGTATTTCACTTAATCGATAACTTCTTAACACGGTGACCAGACACATGAGTACTTACGGCATTATATTAAAGCCAACTAACGACTTAAAAAAAACATTTTTCTTTTCTTAAATAAAAATATAAAATATAAAAAAAACCGCATCTTCAGAATTATAGTAACCTAATTAACAAGTTTTGGTTTTCGAGTTAGGTCTCTACTGTAATAAAGGGGTTTGGGTAAAAGTGTTGTCATTTGTAAAAGTCATACATTTTCAAGGTGAGCGGCCATTAGTAAAAGTGGTAAATTATGATAGAATAATTCAAAATAAACATGTTTTGTTATATAATGTAATACTCTTAAGTGCATCGGAGCCGAGATATTTAATATTATTACCTGGGCGTACTTTTAGTACCAAACACTGAACACTTAAATCTTAAATATCTCGGCTCCGATATTATTAAACGCCATAAATTATATACATCTATGTGTATTTCGAGGTCGTCTAAATAACTATGTAAAAATAATCCGTGGCCGCTGAAAAAAAAAACGACAATATTCTTGAAACTTTACCCAATGCCCTTTATGACTAGACTAGCTGTTCCCGTGTCCAATTCGTTGGGAAAAACATTTTTTTGAGTTAATAATTTTCCCGCTAATTCCCGTTCCCGTGGGAATTTCGGGAATTCCTTTCTTAGTGCACCTCTACGGTACCTAAGCTACGTCCCTTCCAAATTTCAAGTGCCTACGTTTAGCCGTTTAGGCTGTGCGTTGATATGTCAGTCAGTCAGTCAGTTTCTCCTTTTATATATTTAGATTTATGACGCTGAAGTGTTGAGTTTGGTCACTATCATTCTAAAGGAGCGAAACACGGCCTGTCCTTCGTTTAACAATATCTCCCCCCTCCAGGGGCAAGAGGTGGTCAAGAGCGAACCTAAAAGAAGCAATAGGGAATGAATATGCATGGATCTTAATCGCATTTCGCAACAAAAATATGAAAATACTGTAAAAGAGATCACCAACAGTGAAATTATAATTAAAATCGGAAAAGAAATTGCGGGTGGTAGGACCTTGTGCAGGGCCCGTCCGGATCGCTACCACCATCTTATCCATTAACCTACCGCCAAACAGCAGTGTTCGCATTGTTGTGTTCCGGTTTGGGGATAAGACAGCCGGTGTAATGACTAGCATAGAGGCACTCCATCTTAGTCCTCAAGGTTGTCCTTAGGATTGCATCGCAGTCCTGTGAATGCGAATGTCTATGGGTCACAGTTTCCACTTACCATCAGGTGGCCTGTGTGCTCGTTTGTCTTCTCTATGACATAAAAAAAAAAAAAAGAAAAAGAAATTACAAAAAGGTATAGTGAAATTGTGGAACATTTTATATTAGAAGTATCTAAGCAAAGACAATAGCCCCTTGCCCCCCCCCCTCCTTCATCAATACAAGTAAACCCCTCTCCCCCTCTTTGTTATCATCAGCAAAGACAATTCTCACGATGTCATCAGAAGTTATCAAACACAACACCCTTCCATCTGGTAGTTACCACCGCATGATGTTTTTAAGGCGGGCGACACAATAGGGCTCCACCAGATCGGACTAGTGGCAAATCTACAGGACTTGTTACGCTAAATGTGGAAAGTGAAAATCATGCGCTTGGGATATGTATATGTCACATCGCGACGGTATCATGACAACATCCTCACACTAAAAGTTAGTAAATATATTCACCCCCCTTTGTCATAAGAAGCAAGCCAAGACAACTCCCCCCCATGTCATCAGAAGTAAGTCAAGACAACCCCCCTCTTGTCATCAAAAATAAGCAAAAATCCCTCCTTTATCATCAGAAGTAAGCAAATATAACACCTCCCTCTTGTCATCATAAGTAGGCATAGCAGAAAATACTAAGAAGTAAGAAAAGATATCTGTTGTGTTATTAGCATACACCGGATTGACGGGGGCATAAATGTACCAATGCTAGTGATTCATTAAATGTCGACTAAGTTTATCGACATCGATAAAAAGGATGTTTTAATTATCACTATCATAAGTAATGGCCAAGTTTGAATACCTTGTAATTATGTGCAAACCTCTTTTATATATATACTTATCGCAACTATAATCAACCGCTGTCTGACATTGACTCTGGACTCGAGTCACTTTTGACAACCATTAAAATTACATTGAATAACAAATTTATTTAGTACATTAACATTCTTTAGCATTCCGAGAAACAGATAAACTTTTTGTTTTTTAACTCGGTTAAAAATGCCTCGAAAGAAAAAAGATACTTTATCTTGATGGAAAGCTGACCATTCAAATATAGAAGATACGGTACGACTTACTATTGCAAGAAATGTAAGATCCATATATCACGAAAAAAGTTGTCGATAAACTTAGTCGATATTTAATGAATCACTGGCACTGGTACTTTTTGTCCCCGTCAATCCGGTGTGTGGACTTATTAGAGTAAAGACCCCCCCTCCCCTTACCCTGACCCCTTTATCATCAGTATTAATCAAAGACAAGATGTCCCCCTTGTCATTATAAGTAACTCCCACTCCCCTTTATCATGATAAGTGGGTGAATCAACTTTTTCTTGTCGTTATTCTGTCCCGTAAAGCCAGGAGACAACAGTGACAGAGATTCTTAGAAAAATAATTAAAATATACACTACTAATACGCTTGGAAGAAAATCTATAGAATGGGCTTGTAATTGCCACAAAACCTGCTGTTTGCTGGTTTTATACACTTTGAAATTGTGTTTTTAAAGAGTGACTCAGGAGACGTAACCATGGCAACGAGCAACGAAGAAAAATTGATTGACCCACGTAATCCCCTCTCCTCCCCCCACGTCATAAGAAATGATCACACACTACACCCTCTTGGTGCTAACGTAATACTTGTATGACTCCATTATACAGCATGATGTCGCTAGAAGACTGGTATGAGGTCGCGCGGCGTGTCGGCGAGCGGGTCGTCGACGGCGAGCAGCGCGTTGAACGAGAGGAAGATGGCGGCGGCGGAGGCGCCGTGCCACAGGTCGTGCCGGTCGTAGAACTGCAGCGAGCTACACTGCGCGTTGCGCTGCCGCGACCCCGCCGGCGTGTCCTGCGGGGCCGGAGGTGGAACTTGAAACGGGGCTAGTGTACATTAAAACACAACCGAATCACCCTGTATTAAGACTACTCCGAGCAAACGTCGAGCGTCCAGTGGCGCCCTCTACTTTTCTAATTAACTAAAGAATTTCCTTGCAATCAGACAATACGTTTTTGTAGCGCAAGTAAAAACACAATTTATGGGATACGTGACAAACTTTAATAACAATTACCCTTTGAGTAGTCAGCTTAACGGGAAAAGGTGGTTACTTTTTTCCGTTAAGTTGATAACTCGAAGGTGAATTATTATTAAACTATGTGATATACCCTATAAACTGTATTTTCATTTGTAGTACAAAAACATACCGTTCAATTTCAATAAAATACTTAAGTTAATTAGAAAACACAATAATAGTAATGAGGGCGCCACTGTACACCCGGCGTACGCTCGGCGCAGTCTTAACTGATAAAGATAACCTCTTTATGACCATTCGGACATACAATACCACTGTATACTGTGGCTGTACTCACCGCCCAGCGCGTGTGTCCGTTGAGGAACAGGTACAGCCCGAGCGCCCACGCCGCCTGCGCCAGTGCGCCGAACACCCACGCGCGCGCCGGTACCTGCCACAGCAACACTACAGTCAAACACAGTGATATGGCTTACCGATGTACCTGATGACGATATTTCGAAGCGCGGTAACCAATCAGCGTAGCGTGGTTGTATTCTGTGCTACTATTGGTTGTCAGTGACGCCATGTTGACGCGCGCCCGCGTGTCATTCAGTCAGCAATCGTTGTTCGTGTCTGCGCGCACGAAGATTTACGACACGCCATATAAAGTGAGTTCTTCTGTATTGCCTTGGCCCGGGAAGTACGGGATTGCCTGACGAGGTAGTTGGCGGGTCGAGCCTTGGCGAGGTGTGTTAAAGGGTAGATCAACTTTTTGTTGTTGTTATTCTGTCCCGCGTCTCCTGGACAACAGCGAAAGAATTTCTTAGAACAAATTTTATAATATATACTTCTAGCACACTCAGAAGGAAGGCCATTAAAGAATGGGTTTGTAATTGCCAATAAAACTGATTTTAGTGAACTTTATCCATTGAAATCATAGTTATAAAGAGTGGCCCAGGAGACGTCACCACGGCAACGAGCTACAAAGAAAAGTTGATTGACCCTAAAATACGAGGCAGGCAATCGAGGGCAGCTAGATGCAATAACACATGGAAAACAACTGTTGCGAATGATTATAAAGTAATGTAAATACACCCCCCCGTGTGGTAGCCGGATTAGAATAGTGCCACTCCGTATCTTCCCGTGGATGTCGTAAAAGCCGACTAAGGTAATAAAGGCGTGTAGTACTGTTAGGCGATGGGCTTGCAACCTGTCACTAATACACTGGTAAACATCTTCGCCTAAGTGTGCAAAATGTGGTTACAGAATTATCAAAAAGTTTTTATAGTTGTTGGAAATTCTGTAGCTCTGCCTACCCCACTCTGGGAATGAAGGCGTGAGCTTATGTATGTATGTATGTAAATACATCGGCATGATTTTTTATACAATAATACTCGATATCGATACAAAAAGTAATTCTAGCACTAGCTCACATTCTAGCACAGTCTTTTATTTTGCCGCAAAAAATCCAAGCTCTGGTGATAAGTATTTGTTAAGGAATGCTGAAGTGGTTTGGTCATGTGGAAGTGAGATGGAAAAAACAGATATATGAGGCAAGAGTAAATAGGAATGTTGGAAGAGGGCGGCCGCGGCGAACGTTCCACGATCAGACCGGAGACGTATCAAGAATGGGCCAGGTCAGGAGACTCTAGACCGACGCACGTGTATGAAGAGACATAAGTGTGGAGGAAGCGAGGGAAGTTGGTCTGGATTGTAGCTAGTGGAAGGAAGTGTTCTCTGGTGATTGGATGTATGTATGTACCCTCTCCTTGTGCGCCAGTTTGAGAATGACGTACGCCATCAGGTATATGACGGCGTTACCCATCAGGATGGCCAGCAGGTGCCGCGCCAGGTCCTTGTTGTGCTCGTACAGCCTGCGACGAAACAAACGGGAACGTATTTAATAGACAAATCCGCGGCGTAATGGTAACCCGTCTTTCAGAGCTTATATCTCTTCCGACCAGATTTTCATGAAACCTTGCTAGGTAAGTAAGCTTTCTGTTAACAAAAGTCGCGTCTAAATTGGGACATCCGTTTTACACGGATATACACGTTAACATTACAACACCCCTCTCAAAATGATAACATCTCAAAATATCTAAGTCGCAAAATGACCAATTCGTTTGCCTTGTAACTTCAAATACGCGAAGGGCGCATTGTCCAAAAATAGGAGCCCCGCCATGCGGGGCTCCATCGACTTTGTTAAGGCCGATATAAACCGTCACTATAGTTACCCGTAGCCCGCGAGCGCCCAGTTGGCGACGTTGGCGCCGGCCAGCAGGCTGGCGCGCGCGCCGTAGTGCGGCCGCAGGAACGACAGCACGCTGCCCTCGCGCGCGCGGAACGCTCCCAGCGCGCGCCCGCACAGCCCGCGGTCTGTCAGGGACCACACCGGCGGCTTTATTACAACTCGTTATACACATCTTAACTGGAATATTATTGGCTTATTTAACAGATTCCCACCCCTACAGATTGTTAACTATATAGATTCCCAACTTTAAAATTTCTAACTGTACATACAGATAGATACACACGTAAAACAAATAATAATTTTGACGGAGCCGTAGGTAGGTTAGGTTAGGTCCGTTTTTATATGAGGCCCGGAGGGCCAAAACAACCCGAAAAAGGAGGTCCGCAAGGAGCTCCGTCGACTCTGTTTAATTAGGTTTTCTAACTCTATGGACACAAAATGTGCTACCGCCAAGAACGAAACGAACGAACGTTCCAATTAGGAACGGTTGACTAGGCCTAGGCCACGTAGTCGATCTTCATGGAGATCATGATGCAGGTCTCCAAGTGCACGCAGGTGAAGAACACCCAGAAGTAGATGCTGGGGTACATGATGCCGAACACGCCTGACCAACAGACACATTACTATCACAGCTGGAAAAGCAAGCGACACTAACCCAGCTTGAACTGGCCCACGTAGTAGATCTTCATGGAGATCATGAAGCAGGTGCCCAGGTGAACGCAGGTGAAGAACACCCAGAAGTAGATGCTGGGGTACATGATGCCGAACACGCCTGACCAACAGACACATTACTATCACAGCTGGAAAAACAAGCTGAACTCACCCAGCTTGAACTGGCCCACGTAGTAGATCTTCATGCTGATCATGAAACAGGTGCCCAGGTGCACGCAGGTGAAGAACACCCAGAAGTAGATGCTGGGGTACATGATGCCGAACACGCCTGACCAACAGACACATTACTATCACAGCTGGAAAAGCAAGCTGAACTCACCCAGCTTGAACTGGCCCACGTAGTAGATCTTCATGCTGATCATGAAACAGGTGCCCAGGTGCACGTAGGTGAAGAACACCCAGAAGTAGATGCTGAGGTACATGATGCCGAACACGCCTGACCAACAGACACATTACTATCACAGCTGGAAAAGCAAGCTGAACTCACCCAGCTTGAACTGGCCCACGTAGTAGATCTTCATGCTGATCATGAAACAGGTGCCCAGGTGCACGCAGGTGAAGAACACCCAGAAGTTGATGCTGGGGTACATGATGCCGAACACGCCTGACCAACAGACACATTACTATCACAGCTGGAGGAGCCAGCGGCACTCACCCAGCTTGAACTGGCCCACGTAGTAGATCTTCATGGAGATCATGAAGCAGGTGCCCAGGTGCACGCAGGTGAAGAACACCCAGAAGTAGATGCTGGGGTACATGATGCCGAACAGTCCTGGCAAACATAGACACATTACAACATTACTTAACCGACTTCAAAAATTGAGGTTTTGGTTGTACTGTATGTATTTCAGTGTGTTTGCGTATCGTTACCGATGGTCATGACGACAGCGAGGAGCATAAAGGTGGAGTGCGCGTTGGCGTTCACGTCGGGGTGCCGGTTCTGGTACAGCTTGATCATCACGAGCACCGCGATCACGTACATGAACGACGAGTCTGCGGGAACAATCATCATCATCATCAGCCACACTAGCATTATCAAAGTTAAAATAAACATTTTCAATATTAATAAACTCACAGTTATCATTATCATCATCAACATCAGGTTCAACACCATCTCATCTCCATTGTCATCGTCACTACCATTATCGAAGTCAAAATCAACATATTCAACATCAATAACGACACAGTTATCATCATCGGCATTAGCTATAATATCAACATCTTAATCATCAGCCTCACTACCATAATCAAAGTCAAAATCAATATTTCCAACATTATTAACAACATCGTCATCATCATTGCACTTTAACTTCCACATCATCATCTCCGTCATCTGCCTCAGTGCCGTTACCAAAGTCAAAATCTATATTTTCAACACCACATTCACTACCATTATCGAAGTCAAAATCATCATTTTTAACATTATTATTAACATCGTTATCATCATTACATTAGCTTCAAAGTCTCCATCTCCATCACCAGCCTCACCAACATCACCAACAAAGCCAATACCAATATTGTTATCATTCTCAACATTTTAAAAATCATCGTCATCAACGTCATCATCACCATGATCAAAATCATGAACTTTCATGGTTTCAAATTTGATTTTGATTTGATTTGCGGACTACCAACCGAACTGGAAGTTCATCTTGTTGGGGCAGAGATGGTAGCACGCCGACAGCACGCCCTCCATGCTGAGCGCCAGCCCCATCGAGTAGAAGATGCCGTGGTGGGGCGGGATCCCCAGACCCTGGGACAATATGCAACCACATTTACTAACCTGATTATGGAGGCTACTGCACTGGTGAACCAAGTAGGGGTCTCGATGTTAATGGAAGGAGAAACAAAGAGAGATGAAAATGTTTAGGTCTGGAGACCAAGCAGGCCACAAAATGGGACCAAAACGTCCGATTCATCTTTGTGGGTAAGTTGTGTAAATTTATTTAATCATATAGCTTTGAGCTCGTCTGGCGCTGGTTTTAGGGACACCCTACGTATAGAAAGATGGTGAAGACCTGGAAGGATAGGTAGACGTAATGACGGCGGTGTGTCATCATGTGGCTTTAGTAAGCTAGACATATGGGTGTATGTGTCTGCCGCCCCTCACCTCCCTGCTCGGCTGGCGCAGCTGCCGCAGCCGCACCTGCAGCATGAAGGCGACGCCCAGCAGCACGTAGCCCACGTTGGAGAACACGTGGTTGAAGTCGGACAGCGAGCCCAGCGGGTGCGCGCACAAGAAGTTGTAGTAGCACAGGTCCTGGTCGCCTGTACTGAACACCATCTGCAAAAATATGACCAGAAATATAACAAAATATGCGTGCATTCTGCACAGTAATTACGTTCTATGAGATGAGTGTCAGTGAAACCAGGAGATACCATTATGTACACTTGCAAGGACCTGTTTTCCAGTTAGTCATTCTATTTATCGTTCCTGACGTAGAGACCTCGTCATGTTGTTCTCCTAGTCATTATTTTTCGTTCAATATTATTGAGATTACATTTGAGACGATTTTATTTGTGTTAGTTTTAAAATAATTATTTACATACATACATACATACATAATCTCACGCCTTTATTCCCAGAGTGGGGTAGGCAGAGCTACAGAATTACCAACAACTCTAAAAACTTGTTGATAATTCTGTAACCACATTTTGCACACTTAGGCTAAGATGTTTAAATAATTATTTATTACCTTGTAATGTTAATTTTAACAATTATTATATTTTATGATTGGAAAAAATGATCTTGTCCGAAGCGCTAGTAGATTCACTTCAGCCCTCATGTGGCCAATTTACTGAATAAATATTATGAATTTTGAATTTTGACTATTCCTCAAATGTAAATTGCAGTTGCACAAACATGTTGGAATGACCAACCGACAGACGGACACCATAACATGTGGAATATGAACAACTAGCGTGTAGCGAACGCACCCGCTGGTAGGTGAACAGCAGCTGTACGACGGGCAGCGCGTACACCACGGCCACCGTCAGCGCGCTCCAGAAGTACCTGCAACATGACACACTGCACTTCGGCTTCGTTCATGCAGTTCAGGCAAAATGCAACACGAAAGCCATGAAAGCATTCATGACAAAAATTATAAAGGTTGGACACGTGAAAACTTGGGTAACACTAAAAGTAATATCATTGAAAATATTTAAGACTGCGCCGAGCGACAGTGGCGCCCTCATTACTTTTGTTGTGTTTTCTTATAAACTAAAGTATTTTCTTGAAATTGGACGAAATGTTATTGTACTACAAATGAAAACACAACTTATAGGTTGTATAATATAGTTTAATAACAATTCACCTTCGATTTATATACTTAACTGAAAAAAGTGGCCACCTTTTCCCGTTAAGCCGACTACTCAAAGGGTAATTGTTATTAAAGTTTGTTACGTATCCCATAAATTGTATTTTTACTTGCGTTAATTTGGGATTCAAGAAAAATACGCTTGAAGTCGTCAATGTCATTAGAGACGTCAAGTCATTTGTAACTTTTAGGAAACTCAACGTTATTGTTGTAGAATGTCAGATTGACTTTGGACATAAAAGGATGTGGGCTAATTGGCCTAATGACCAATAAGGACAAGCGATATGTCCCCGAATAGCAAATTCTAAGTTGTAAAATTATTACTATGGCAGGTGGTTCGAAATCTTTGTGTGGAAAAAGTTATCGCCATGCAAAGACAGCGGTTTTTCAAAGTAATTATGCTAAAGTCGTCTATGTAGGCGTCTCGATGTTCCAGATTTTTTAATATTTCACACAGTGATTTAAGATTTCCCGCCATACATACACACACATACATACACACATGACTAGCATAGAGGCATTCCATCTTAGTCCTCAGGTTTGGCAACGCATTTGCAGTCTTAGGATTGCATTGCAGTCTTGTGAATGCGAATGTCTATGGGTCACAGTTTCTACTTTCCATCAGGTGGCCTGTGTGCTCGTTTGTCTTCTCCATGCCATAAAAAAGAAATACAAAAAGTTGTGGAATACGAAAAAACCTTTAAAATGGCATATGGCTTGTCATTATTGGTTTTTAGGCCAGTGTCCATACAAAACTGCCCATCATCCTTTAATCTCGTGACTGCACAAAACCCACTCCACGCGAGTTTAACTCGTATTGTTTTTTTTTTGCCCGCTCGTGTGGTGCGCACCTGTCGGCGCGGCGCTCGTGCGCGGCGGGGCGCCGGCTGAGCCCGGCCAGCGTGAGCGGGCGCGCCAGCACCGGCTCCCGCGGCTGCGAGTCGCACGAGGACAGCGACTCCGCTGCAACAACCCGGAGCGCCATACTTCAATACCCAGGAAACACTGCTGCCCTCCTAACCCAATAAGCAGTATCTTAAATTCAATTAGTTGATATTACTACAGTCTACCTGCGATAGATTAGCCTCAGCGTGTTACGCATTGTCGCGACTAGCACCTACTTTATCCGAAGAAAATTTAATGATAGCTTACTACGGATATTTCCACTCGATTCTTACTCAGGGTGTTGATCTTTGGGGCACAGCTGCTGACCGCGACCGACGGTTTAGAATTCAGACACGCGCTCTGCGTATAATCGATGGAAAATCTGTAAGCTATCCTGCACAGACGCTATTTAAAAAACATAAAATTCTCACCTTACCATGCATGTATGTACTGACTGCCTGTATGTACGTAAGAAACAACATGCATGACTACAAACTGAGTTCGTCCCGTAGGCGACCTCGGCTGATCGTTCCGAGCCGCCGGCTGGCTAAGTCACGACGGTCACTCGGCATCATGGGGCCCACCCTATACAACTCAACCAGCAACAGTATATTCAAGAACAAGCTTAAACTATTGCTTATGGAACAGGCATGTTACTCAATTGACGAGTTCTGCACACTCGGAAGGATCCAGCACCGTAATGTGTGACTGTGTGTAACCTTAATTATGTTTAAAAATGATGACTTGTAAAATGCACTTTTACCAATAAATATCTGTATTCTGTATTCTGTAGGAAGGTTATCTTAGTTACCGCGTGTCTGCTTAGGCCGGCACACTGGGGATCTAGTCGGTAAAACACGCACCACGATATTTGACAAAAGTCAAATCAGCTTCTTTTTATGAAACATCAAAAACGCTCCGCTACTATGGAATTTATAGGGATTATTATCATGTGACGTCACAATCAAACCGCGTCCTTATTAGTGCATCTTATGAATTTAAAAATCTTAAAATAGGTAACGTAAATAAAAGATTGATGTTTTCCTAGTATTTTTTTAATGTTTATTTGTTGTTCATGAAAAAACTATTTAATTTCACTCTTGTCAAATACCCTATTAATCTGTCATTGTATTGTTTAACTCAGCCATTAGGTGGCGCCCCCCCATCCCCGCTTCGTGAGATTTGGCATAACCCCCTCCCCCATCCCCCAATCTCACGTTATACTTTTCAGAACTCGTGTTTCTAGACGCAAAAATAAAGTTTTTCTTAATTTTCCTTTATGTTCTTGTTAGGTACGAAAAATTCTTAATTTCATGTTTCATTTCAAAAGTGTTTCAGTGTGATCTTACATTATTAGAAACATAACGAATCAGCGAAGTTTTTAAACTTCTTTGCACGTTTTTTTTACAGTCAACTTTTTCATATTATAATGCTCAATATCTCCGAAACTAGTAAAAATCGCTGATCGTATAGGGGTTTTAAATCGATAGCTTTTTAGCTGCTCTATCAGCCCTAAGCGGGTTGACGTTGATTTATGGGACACCCTGAGTATGAATAAGAGGGTAATACTCACTCCTGCGCAGGCTGTCCGGGTAGAGTGGCGTGACGTCACTGGACGGGCCGCGCGACGTGGACGGGCCCGGCTCGTCCTCCACCAACACCACGCGTTCTAAAAACAAACGTTCACGTTGCACAGATTGTTGCGTTTAGGGTGCTGATGGGGCTGCCTCGATTCTGCAGCGCATCGGGTATGTTCGCGGATGCAGGAGTGGACTGCTTTTACGCCACCATGCGAAAACGCTGCACTTCCCTGGTGCGCAGGGTGCGGGCCAGCTCCAACAGCATCTTGGCGCTGTTCGCCCAGAGGATCGATTGTCAGTATGTGAATCATTGTTGTCTGGTTCACGTACTGGCGGGTGGTAGGACCTTGTGCAGGGCCCGTCCGGATCGCTACCACCATCTTATCCATTAACCTACCGCCAAACAGCAGTGTTCGCATTGTTGTGTTCCGGTTTGGGGATAAGACAGCCGGTGAAATGACTAGCATAGAGGCATTCCATCTTAGTCCTCAGGGTTGGCAACGCATTTGCAGTCTTAGGATTGCATCGCAGTCCTGTGAATGCGAATGTCTATGGGTCACAGTTTCCACTTACCATCAGGTGGCCTGTGTGCTCGTTTGTCTTCTCTATGACATAAAAAAAAAAACAAGTAGCTTTATTTAATTATGTGCATAATAAATACATTACTATCATTCGGTTTGTTATTATTATTTTCCAAAGATGGCTGAAATAAATGATTTTGATTTGAATTGATTTGATTATAAAGGAACTTAACACACACAGCTAGAGAGCTGTCAGATGTGAGGATCACCAGCCCGGCCACCACGTGCTCCGAGCAGGCATAGTCGCGACACTCACCGGAGCAGCGCAGCGAGAAGCAGGAGATGACGGCCGTCAGCGCCAGCAGCAAGAGCAGCAGCGCGAGCGTCACCAGCCCGGCCACCAGGTACTCCGAGTACGATATCGTCGCGATCACTCGGAACCTGGGAACAAATACATCTTCGATACGGTTGCTCCGGAAATTACTTGCAGTTGCTCTTTTTTGAATCAATTGTTCATAAAAAGATGTATTAGCAACCGACACGGTTTTTTACCCCGCAAACCATTTACAAGTGATTTAGTTGGGTGCGTCGACGATATCACTAAGACTAGACAGTCCGAAAGAAGTTGAAGCGATCGTTACTAACTTCAGCAAGGCTTTTGACTTATTAGGTCATTACATTCTCCTAACAAAGGTTAAACACGCGGGTATACATGGTTCAAATCATCAGTGGTGCGAGTCTTACC
Organism: Acleris laterana; assembly: GCA_963966035.1. Classification (NCBI taxonomy): domain Eukaryota; kingdom Metazoa; phylum Arthropoda; class Insecta; order Lepidoptera; family Tortricidae; genus Acleris; species Acleris laterana. Next base: position 8,834,581 of record OZ014467.1, on the reverse strand, counting down.
TTAGAAATCGGTCGCAGTTAGTGGCCCTCCGAGGCTTTAAGTCGAGCGCAGTAGATATTTCCTCAGGAGTCGCACAGGGATCACACATAGGCCCACTATTCTTTATGTACATAGATGGTTTAGCAAAATCCATCCGCTGTCATTTTAAAATTTACGCTGACGACCTCAAATTATATAAAATCATCGAGACCAGCGTTGATAAGGGTCTATTGCAAGATGATTTGAATAGGGTTTCCGACTGATGTACATTTAAATAACGGAACATTATATTTTCCCGCAAGAAAAAATACAAACTTGGCATTTCAAATTTTTGAATTTTGAATTGTTGAATTTCGAAAAAACCCTTCTTAAACAATGCCTACGTTACAAAATCAACTTTATCATAAAATTTCAAATTCCTATCTTAAGCGGTTTGGGCTGGGCGTTGATGAAGCAGTCAGTCAGGACATCTTCTTTTATATATATACTCGTAGATTTAAACTAAACGAATATTAAAGAGGTAATAAATTATTTATTTCGATATAACTACAAAAATATTACTTAAAGTTCCATTAACAACACAACTATAATTTAGAGAGACTCACCTGAAATTCTTGATTCTCTCCCCCTCAGACAGCGCGGGGTCGCGTATAGGCGTCTCGCTTCTATCCAAGCAGTCTTCATCGTCCTGTTTCACTATAAACACTATGTAGAAGCCCACTGGGAACATGGATTGCTGAAACAACCTCTTGTTTGTAGTATAATCAACAGAGATCGGAATAGGTAGAGCTAATTTGCCTAAGCTTGAGGCATATTCATTCATGCGTGAGTGAAATGGGAATACATTATTGAATGAAGGTGCATCAAGTTTAGGCAAATTAGCTCTACCTATTCCGATCTTTGATAATCAACCATAATTCGCAACTTTAGAATTATAGTGACCTTAATTCAACATTTCAGCTTTCGACTTCGAGTCATAAATTTATTACTATAGAGACCTAACTCGAAATCCAAAATTTGTTAATTAGGTCACTATAATTCTAAAGATGCGATATTTGCCTCGGTAAAACCATATTGCTTTGACATTGCACATCTTCGATTATCGCATTGTTAACACGTCAAAGCCATAACAGTCAAGTAAAAAACCGGCACACATCAGCTCAGCTGTGAAAATTTCAACTGTCTAGCTATCACGGTGCATGAGATACAGCCTAGTGACAGACAGACAAACGGACAGTGGAGGTTTAGGAAAAGGGTCCCGTTTTTACCCTTTAGGCACGGAACCCTAAAAAAGAGCTAACACACACACACACACACACACATGCTGACCCAGAACCTATTCATCCGCACACATTGCTGGGCTCCGGTGCACACAAGTGTGTGCTCTGCTTTGTATAACTGCCAAGTTTTCGACAAACTGTAATATAATTGTGCTGTAAAACATTGTTACTTTCGCTCTGTGTGCGTTCTCTCTGAATAAATTTATTTTCTTTCTTTCTTTCTTTCATAACGATGACAATACGATAAGACATTTTATTGTTTTATAGAGTAACTAGCGACCCGCCCTCGCTTCGCTTCGGTTTATGTGAGTTTTCTGTAACACCCGTACATAAAACAAAGTTTATTATATATAAAAACCTTCTTCTTGAATCACTCTATCTATTAAAAAAAACCGCATCAAAATCCGTTGCGTAGTTTTAAAGATCTAAGCATACATAGGGACAGACAGCGGGAAGCGACTTTGTTTTATAATATGTAGTGATGATGAAAAACAGGCCTTGGGCGGAGATTGGCCTGTTATATGTGTAAGAAAACTGTGTAGCTGGGTGCTCACCGTCAGGGTGATCCCGCCCTTGCTCATCATGGTGAGGTGGTAGCCTTGGTACTTCATGTCCTGCTCGTTGTCGAAGATGGGGCACTGCGAGAACATATTTTTTTATTAGTTTCATTGGAAATATGATACAAACGATATGGCTAAACTACTGCCCTAGGCATGTATAGAAATTTCTCTTACTAGTTCGTAACATTCGAAAATTCATCAATTAATTATTAAATGTTTATTATTCTCCTACAACTTTCAAATAATAATAAAGTATTTTAAAGTGGTTAACTTGGTTTTTCATATTTTTGTCCGCCATCGAGAGCTGTCAGTAAGTATGACGATCCGTTTTTTACGCAAAATGTTACGATTTATTTTCAGGATTGTACTCGTAACAATTTGAAAATACTAATATTCAGCTCATTATCGTAACATATTACTAGTTACAATGTTTATACACTGCTAGGGCAGTCGCTCATACTTCAGTTTAGCCATGTCCTTTTGTTACTTACTCAATTAAACCAGATAAGAAGAAGGTTGAGGAGTATTGGATTATTAAAAAGGAAATCAATAAGAGGCTGGTGATTTGTTAGTTAAACTGTTCAAAATCGCGCCACAAGCTGCGGGGATCCGCGGACGGAGTTCCTGTTTCTCGGTGATTTTCAAATTCAAATTCAAATTCAAATCATTTATTCTGTAAGTAGGCCCTGTAGGCACTTTTACAAGTCTGAGTCTACCAGCGCTTCCAAAGAGACCACTTTAGCCCTTCGGGGCTGCTGCAAAACTGACATAACCTTAAAACCTTCCTACCTATTTTGTCCCAACAAGTAGAAAAATTTGCGAGACTAAATTGGAAAGTAGGTATGTAACTGGAAAAAAATATGAAATAATATTTTGGGAAAGTAATCTAACAAGTTCATATGATGATGTTGATGTTGATGATGATGATGATGACGATGACGATGACGATGACGATGACGATGACGATGACGATGACGATGACGATGACGATGACGATGACGATGACGATGATGATGATGATGATGATGATGATTATGATGATGATGATGATGATGATGATGATGATGATGATGATGATGACGATGATGAAGTGACGATAACTCACCGAGTTGTTCTGTATCGAGACGACGGCGCACGTGTCGTCGTCCGATTCCACGATCAGGATCACGCTCTTCGGAATGGTGTAGTTGAACCTGCAACACGTTATCCGCTGCTATCATTAGTTTAACAACGATTCAGTGGAGTCGAGCAACGTTTCGCCGAGCGATTATTCGCAGGAGTATCTATGAGTATGACATAGAGAAGTTTGACACAAAGTGTACTGTCATTTCCATGCTATTGCCGGCTTAGAATAGTGCCACTCCATGTCTTCCCGTGGAAGTCGTAAGAGGCGACTAAGGGAATAAAGGCTTGTGGTACTGTTAGGCGATGGGCTTGCAACCTGTCACTAATACGCTGGTAAACATCTCAGCCTGTTTGTTCAAAATGTGGTTACAGAATTATCAACAAGTTTTTAGAGGTGTTGGTAATTCTGTAGCTCTGCCTACCCCACTCGGAGAATAAAGGCGTCTGAGTACTTTTATTTGGTGAAAATGAACCTTTTGTACTTAATTGCGAAAAAAATTAATGTTTCTGAAGCATACCCGAAACACCTGGAAAAAAGTGAATACAATTTTACATAATTTGTTTAGAGATTTCCACAATTGTTTTAAGACCGGAAGTTGTGTGTGTGTTGTATTTGAAGTCGGTCTTTCAAAATTACTTACGGAAATCTCAAATTAGTACATAATTACGTAATTTTTCCTACTTTAATTGAAATAACAAGTACACATAGTATACGTACACTAATTAAATTAAATCACGCCTGTTTCCCAGAGAGAGGCAGAGAACACTTCTTTCCACTTGCTACGATCTTGACAAATTTCTTTCGCTTCTTCCACATTCATACATCGAGTCATGCACGCACGTTGGTTTCGGGTACTTACGATTCGGCCCTTTTTCAGTATTTCTCCGATTTGACTCGAAAAAGTACACTTAGGGCGGCCCCTTCCGACCCGTCTACTCACTTTCGATCTGTATATCTCTTTCGTCAATCTTCTTTCATCCATCCTTAACAGTGTTCGGAATTTTCACGGAAAAACAAAAGACTGTCGCAAATTTACTAGGGTAAGAAATTATTTTTCATCGATATCGAGAATTACTATGGAATATTTTATAATTTAAAATAATATGCAAAAAAAAAACAGTAATTCACAGATTATTCAGTGTAAAAGTTATTATTTAAGCCTTAAAATTAATGACTATCTACTCTTATCACTATCAGAAACCAAATAAAATGGCATGTGCTGCTGTGTGTACTGATGTGGATTTTGAAGAAGAAATTGAATCTGTGTACTTTACACAAACCTAATGTATTTTATAATTTATTTATATTTATTTGGGTGACCATTATTTATTTTACTATCGATATCGTTGAAAAATTATTTCTTACCCTAGTAAATTTGCGACAGTCTTTTGTTTTTCCGTGAAAATTCCGAACACTGATACTTAATAATGATGCAGATATCAGTATATCTAAATGCAACTCACGTGGGCAGCTTGAACCCCTTCGCCGGAGGGTCGTTGTCGAACGAGAAGTAGTAGTACTTGGGCGTGGTCGGCGTCGCGTTCAGGAACACCTCCTGCAACCAATCAATCAATCAATCAATCAATCATTTATTTATTTGTGTTTACAGGTCATTACAAAAGATGGTAAAAATATTATCACAGTAAATAGGCTAAGTAAAGTTTTTGGAAGATATGTATATTATATTTTTTATCGACAGTCGTCATCCTAAAGATCAAGAAATTGCGGCTCTTTTATTTTTATTTCCTCTAATATTTTAGAAATATTTTTTTTAGTTATTAAGTTGACATTTGTACACTTCAATGACTGACTAGCTTGTTGCCTTCGTACTTAATGAAAAAGAAAAAAAACACTTCTATATCTGTCATTGTCAAATCAAATCAAAGTAAACAAACGATTCAATACAACGGCTATTTTCTGTTTGCTTGTGTTTCATGTGATCAGTGTTTTTAGAAATATTTTTAACGATCTCAGAACGAACTCTGGACTTTCGTTTTGCCGCTTTGCTTTAAGACCTTTGCACGATATTTGGTCTAAGATTTATTTTCGAACCCTTTGGCACTTCTTCTTGGACACCGATTTCTTCCTTTTTCGACGACTCTTGCTCTGCTTTTTGATAGCCACGAGAGCACTTTTGAATTGTACAATCCACGCAATGAATTCAGGCAATCCCACACGGACTGTGGAAATGGAGTATTACAAAGATTTACTTGAATTTACTTATTTGAATTAAACCGTTTGTTTACTTTGATTTGATTTGACGTTGACAGATATAGAAGTGACAGTTTTTTTTTTCTATTTCATTAAATACGAAGGCAACAAGCTTGTCGGTCATTGAAGTGTACAAATGTCAACTTCATAACTAAAAAAAAGATTTCTAAAATATTAGAGGAAATAAAAGTAAAAGAGCCGCAGTTCTATGATCTTAAGGATGACGACTATCGAAAAAAAATATAATTTACATCTCTTCCAAAAACTTTACTTACCCAATTGCCGGTAGGCGCACAAATTTATAAAGAAATACAACTAATGCTATAATACATTTCAATAATATAACAGGAACAAAGTGTAAAATGTTAAAGTTTAAATCTGATTGGTATTAAATATATTAAATTTTATCTATCAAAAAACCAGTTACACAATAATAACATCTTCAGTTAGGAATTTCGATAGTCTTACCTTATAACTAACAATGTCGGCATTTTTTATATTGTCAGGTAATTGTTGTAGATAGTAGGCGCCATACCAAATGAACTTTTTTTATAAACGGCAGTTTTACAGAGCTCTGGTATGACGTGTGATTTGTGTCTTGCTTTACCACCTTGCCCTCGTGTCTTAAACTTGTACTGGTTTATATAATTTTCAAAATTAGGGCTATACCTAACCAGGGGCTCGCGTCAGCGCAGCGCACGACGCGCTTTATGGCAAGGAGGCAGGACTATAGCTGCGCCCACACCGGAGCTTAACGGTGTCGTTGCGTAAACAAAAGACGGGGTCATAGTAACTAGGTAATGCAAACCGGTAAACCGGATCACCGGTTTACCGGTAATACCGGCCCAGTCTGGCGTCGGTAATTTACCGGTAAATTTTAGAGAAAAAAAACGCAAAACAACGTTGTACGTGCAAATTATGTTGCAAATATCAGAATAAAACTAACTATTTATACTTATACTGACTTATGAATTATTAGTGTTATCGCTCGCGCTACCGACTTACCTGTTATACTACCCACCAACTAGTTAACTTAGGAAAAAATCGACAACCTTATGTTTGCATATTCATAGGTTTCATACTTTCGATTGGTTGTACTAGTAGATTTTGTAGAGTATAGAAATAGAAGCGTTTAATTTATATTTTAAAGTTGATTGTTGACCAAAAAATTAAGTTTGAAGTGGCCTTGACTACCAGGTAGGTAGTTATTTAAACAATTTCAAGAATAGAAGATTGATTGATATGTTTTAATGTGTTTTAAAAGAGCTTTTGGTACCAAAGTATAAGATTCCGAGTATTTTCTTTTTAAAAATGTGATTACCGGTAATTTACCGGTATTACCGGTAAAAATGTACAGAGACCGGTAATTCATCGGTTTTCAAATTTGGCCGGTAATTGCATTCCCTAATAGTAACAACATGGCGCCGATTTAGACGCACTGTAATATACGCAACGTTAAGCAGCGGTGTGGGCGCGGCTTTATGCTGTTGATATGAGAGCTCTAAGTAGTATGTCCCCCGTGTGGCTCTCCTATTGTAACCCGAAAAATATGAACCCTATTTTCACTACCAGACTTTCGATTTTTCCTAACTATTATTACCCCTAATTTTAGCATCCCGTATTTACGTTATATCTATTTTTTATGTCCGATACTGTATAGCCCTAATTTTAACTATATGATTCCTATGAGCACCGAATATTACTACACCTTACAAGTCTAAAACCTAACGCTTATTAAACCTACACATGTTTAAACAACCGTAGTTAAGGCCGACGGAGCTCCGCTGCGCGGAGCTCCTATTCCGCGTAGGTGAGGCGCCTATGTGGGTGAAATTGACCCAATTGAGTATTTGTTTTTAATTAACACTTCGTTCAAATAATAATTAGTTCAAGCATTAAGACTTATGGTTATTAAGTCTATTAATCATTAGGAATAATCATTATTAGTTTCACTAATTAATAATGACCGTGGAGACTACATACATCTCCCTGTATGATTACCTGATTACCTATTATTTTATTATTTTAATATGACATCTGGAGACTCTTTACATCTCCAAAATTGACCGTGGAGACTTTCTACATCTCCCTTGCTTTGTGTTTTTTTTTTTTAATTATATTTAATTCTTAATTTTAATTTGACATTTGGAGCCTGTTTACATCTCCGAAATTGTATTATTTATTTTAATCCGACATTTTGATGTATTTAATTATTATTACTACTGGGACCTGTACATCCCTGTGACATTTAAATTATGTAGCTTAAGTTTAGTATTGTAATAAGTGTTTTATTTTTAAAAAATGGCTTACTGTTGAGTTTCTTGCGGCGCTTCTTCTCAACAGTGGTCTCTTTGGAAGCGCTGGTAGACTCAGACTTGTAAAAGTGCCTACAGGGCCTACTTACAGAATAAATGATTTGAATTTGAATTTGAATTTGAATTTGAATAATACAGGGTGTCTTGGATCGAATAAGAGATATTTGGCGGGGTGATAGTTCGCACGATTCTGATACGGGGGTATGGTTCATTTTTGTTTCTGTTAATGTAAAAAAAAAAGAAGGATTAATTATATTAATTTTGTTACTTGATGTATCGCAGCCGATATCTCGACCTTGACATTTTGACGCTGATACTATACTACTACAAACGTTCGTAGTAACTAACGTCAAAATTCTAAAGGTCAATGACCTGACACCATACGTTGTTTACATCGTATGTAAACAAACAGTTCGTTCCATGTAAGCAGAAATCTGACTAACATTTTAAAATAATTATAAATTTTAGTGCAACTTACTGTATTTTCATTAGTGCAACTTACTGTATTTTCATTTTTGCAATTTGAACACTAGCTGGTTTTAAATGTGAATTCACTAGATCTCTTGTTCACGCTTCGCCAAGACTGATCATAATATTATCGTCCTTCTTATATTATTGTCGAGATCTAACCATTTACCATTATTTTCTGTTCTAAAGTGGCCCGTATAACCGGTTTACAGCAAAAATAATTACGACTTGAATATCTCAAAATAACATAACAATGACATAATATTATAATGACAGCCATAAATTCATGGACTCAAACATAGAGTTCAGATAGACATGGCTTGAACGATCCGATTATTGCCCTCCGTATTGATCTGCGTGGTATTTGTGGCAGTAGCCAGCAGCCCGAATGTAAAATATTTTGACAATGGATATAAAGGCCGTCGCATAATTGATTATAATTTATTATGATGTCACACTTACCATAGAGAACAAAAAATACCAACCTTTCCTAGGCCATGGAATGGATAAACTTACGTGTAGAGACGATTTTATTTTTACACAACCTAAACCTAAACCTCTTTTCATAAAGAGTATTCAATGGTACAAGATTTAAAAAAATACTATGCTGAACTGTCAAAGGACAATAACAACTTATCGATTCGTTTTAATTATTGTGTGTTGTATTCATAGTTATCCCTGATGGTGGTAGAAATCAATGAAATAAATCCATGATTCATGATCTAATAAAATAACTTTAATGTACCTACGAGTACAAGTGCTATTTTACCTGTGCGAGTGTGGGAAGAGTGTGAGTAAACATCGTAATCGTAAGTTTCATTTTTAAATTATTTCACATAATAACCCTTATCAGAGATCATCCTGTCATTCATATTATAGTTCAGTTTCAGTCTATTTTCAGTTTTCTAAACACCGTGAAAGTTTGTTGATATGGAACAACTTGTTTATTTACATTACGTTGTGACACATGTAGCAGTGCTAGTGATTCAATATCGACAAAATTTATCGACAACGATATAAAGCAATTTTTGATCATCATTAAAATAAGTAATGGCCTAGTTTGAATGACTTTTAATTATGTGCAAACCTCTTATAATACAAACAACCGGTATCTGACATTGACTCTAGACTCGAGTCACTTTTGACAACCGTTGAAATTACATTGAATAACAAATTAATTCAGTACGACAATATTCTTTAGTATTCCGACGAATTGAGAACCATTTAGTTTTTTAAGTCGGTTAAAAATTATTCGAATGAAAAAGATCGTTTATCTTCATGGAAAGCTGATCATTTAGATATCATCACTACATAGTATAAAACAAAGTCGCTTTCCGCTGTCTGTCCCTATGTACGCTTAGATCTTTAAAACTACGCAACGGATTTTGATGCGGTTTTTTTTAATAGATAGAGTGATTCAAGAAGAAGGTTTTTATGTATAATAAATTCTGTTTTATATACGGGTGTAACAGGAAACTCACATAAACCGAAGCGAAGCGAGGGCGGGTCGCTAGTAGAAGATAAAGGTATTTACAACTTTATTTTGTAAGTAATGGAAGATCCATATGTCACGAAAAAATTTGTCGATAAACTTAATCGATATTTAATGAATCACTAGCACTGGTACATATTTGCCCCCGTCAATCCGGTGTATGGGTTATGAATGAATTAGTTAAGATGGAGCACACTGAGAGCATCGTCAGGATAAATCAGTCTGTAACTCAGTCAAATATTAACTTAAAAAAAAGTTACCAATGTAGAGATGATCCAAATCATCCACCCTAACTACGGTTAAAAATTCTTCGATTGTTTTCAAGACACCCTGTATATGTATAACTTTAGGTGTAGTAATCAATTACATATGTAGCATACAAGTTTAGCTGTCATGACATTAAGGCTAATGAAAATTATACTAACGTTGGTATACCTAATGGAATAAGCTTTTATGAAATTCGGTCTAGTGGAGGAGAAGTCCTCACCCCCCCCCCCCCCCCCCCCCTCCGTTTGGTTGCCGGGTTACAATAGTGCCGCTGCACAACTAGGAAAACGCGTGGTCAAAATGAATGAATGAATGGATGAATGAACGAAGCGAGTGAATGAATGGAGTGAATGGAGTGTCCTGACCTTGTCGACCTGCACGAAGAAGTCGCGCACGCGCCGCAGCTTGACGGCGACGGTCACGTTGGCCGCGCTCGAGCTGGTCATCTGGAGCACGGGCCGGTTCACCGTCGTGATGTCTACAACCACACAACACGACACATCGCTACTGGTTAGAGCCCATTCACACTAGCGTTTTTGCCGGCGGTTTCTCGGCGGAGCGGACACGCGACCGGAACGCTGCAGGCACGCGACCGGAACGCGGCGTGATTATAATAAGAACTGCAACACGCGGCGGTTAAAAATCGCATCGCGCACCCTGCGTGTTGCAGTTCTTATTATTTATTTATTTATTTATTTATTTGATAAAAACGTTTACATGACATTACAGTTTAACCAATGCATCACTAAACTTAGATTAACAATTAAGGATTAAGAATTCACAATAATAGGTAACAAATCAAATTGGAATAGTTGAGCACCTAGCATCCTCACAGAATCTCAAGCATTCACTACACACTGCCGCCCATAATAATCACGCCGCATTCCGGTCGCGTGCCTGCAGCGTTCCGGTCGCGTGTCCGCTCCACCGAGAAACCGCCGGCAAAAACGCTATTGTGAAAGGGCTCTTAGAGCTGCCGCACATTAGGCCACTAGTGGCGACCACCGAAGGGACTTGTGGTCGCCACAAGCTGCGGGAGTCATCCGCCAAAGCCCTAAAGCAGATTGATTGACAACGTCTAGACTTCAAAAATAACTGATGTGACTACACAGAAACGCGTGGCGTTAATCCCATGTGCCTCTGTTTAGTCCACGTAACATGAACCAATATGGCGGTTTCCGCGCAGGTAACAAATACTTACTATGCGGTCGCTATGGTTACGCGCGCTAAAAATCGATTAAAAAACAAAACCACCTAAAAATTTACTTTCGTGCAGGTTCGTGTTACGTGGTGCGCATTATACTACGAAAGTAGAATAATAGTACATTACTGCAGAGACCGGGAAGTAAGGGATTGCCGGACAAGTTTGGGGTAAAACGAGTCCTGCAATCTCGGTTCCGGCCGAGGATTGTATAGTGCTTTTCTCAAGCAATTTGAGTAAATATTTACTGCAATGATGGTAATCTCAAGACTGTAATATTACGCCAAGGCCAAGAAGTAATGTAGGGAGCCATAAACAAGAAACTTCATGTCTTCATTTAGTCATATAAAAGCATACATTTCCGAGCATGGTTGAGAAAAGTTAATTAGTATGTGTTGTGTACTGACTGGGTCCGGCGTCGTGAGGGCAGAGCGTGCGCGCCATGTTGGTGGCCCCCGCCCCCAGCGGCAGCTCCCACGACGACACTCCTGCAACACCCCGCTCGTTAGAGCCTCGTGCGAACACTGTGGGGACTCACGCCGACACCGTGGGAGACAACAAGCCTAGCGTAGCGTTTTGCGGGTGGTAGGACCTTGTGCAGGGCCCGTCCGGATCGCTACCACCATCTTATCCATTAACCTACCGCCAAACAGCAGTGTTCGCATTGTTGTGTTCCGGTTTGGGGATAAGACAGCCGGTGCAATGACTAGCATAGAGGCATTCCATTTTAGTCCACAAGGTTGGCAACGCATTTGCAGTCTTAGGATTGCATCGCAGTCCTGTGAATGCGAATGTCTATGGGTCACAGTTTCGACTTACCATCAGGTGGCCTGTGTGCTCGATTGTCTTCTCTATGACATAAAAAAAAAAAGCCTAGCGTCTAAGCCAGGGGAACCGAGGAAACACCACTATAGTGTATACTTTAAGGCATTTAAAAAAATGTTAACAAAACAACCACGTGATATAGTTCGTCAGCCAATGTTCTGCTTCTATTGGCTGCCGTCAAAGTCGTCGTACGTCAAAGCTCGATAAAACAGTTTTGATTGGTTGTTTAACAAAGTCACGTGATTTGGAATGTTTACATTTTTTTAAATACCTAAAAGTATAGACTATATATTCAATAGTGAGTGTACAGTCACGAGATTTAATTTGGTACCCACTTTAGGTCCAAAATCAATCTGACATTCTACAACAATAACGTTGAGTTGTCTAAAAGTTACAAATGTTTTGACATCTCTAATGACATTGACGACTTCAAGCATATTTTTCTGGGTCCCAAATTAATGCTCGTGACGGTACAAGCAATATGCGTGTATCTTTTAGGATGTACAGATATGTAGCGTCGTGTTAAGCTTTGATTTGTACAATTTTATTATTGTAATATACAGTTTTGGATGGTTTGGTATACAGAACAATAAAAAAAAACTTACAGTTAACTAGTATGTAAAGGGCCCTATACAGTGTGTTACCGGCATGCGGGCATTTATTAAAACTGCCGATAATATGTTGCTTTAGCAATTGTTTGCAAGTATTATCAATTAAAAATAATTAAAATAACTTCACAATAAATTTTCTTAGATACTGTCCAGTTCTAATGTAGTGCATGTGCTGCGTGTTCATCGTTATCAGTATTGCTGTTGCTTGGTACAAGGCATGTCGTGGTACAGTCAACCAATTTGATTCCTAGGCCACTATGGACTTTGTCAACGTGACGTTGTAAACCAAATCATAGGGAGTCTCTTACGTTTTGGTTGACAACGTCACTTTAACATAGTCCAAAGTGGCCTAGAAATCAAATTGGTTGACTGTACGGGGGCAGATCATTATAATCAAAGTATACGTCGACTGTCATTTACACTTGTCAAATTGGTGTGCTTTACATTGCTGGCAATTAACATTTTGTTAGAAAGTTAACAAAGCCTGAAAAGTTGTGTATTAATTAAATTAATCTCATAGTTACGTTACAGATATACGTTATTTTAACCTACTTTAAAAAAAGCCCGGGTGCTGGTAACACACTGTATATGTACGGAACGATCGTTACGATCAATCTGAAATATCTGAGTGGATATCGTGACGATTCATATATCGATTGAAATTTGGATGCGAACGGGTCATAACTACTAGGTACGTTAGGTTCGTTATCGGCTTTGCGCCTACATCTCGATCTGACTATATCGCTTTGTGCCTATATCGCTAAATAGCAATACGACCCGAGGGGCTATTGCTTAACGCACTTGCAATCGCAAATTGAAAACAATTGTTCCGCTTTGAAGCCAATTGAGATTGCGAGTGCGTCAGGCAATAGCGACTACATTTAAAAAAGTCCGAGTTGCAAAATGACCAATTCGTTTGCGTTACGTTAGGCTAGGTTCGTTAGGTAAATTTAAATGCCCGAAGGAAAATTTGCCCAGGAATAGGAGCCCCGCCATGCGGGGCTCCGTCGACATTGCTAACACAAACTTAACATGAAACAAAATAAGCGTTGTTAGCGACTCGGACTTATTGAGATGTCGAGATGTGTACGAAAAGCCCACACAGAGGACTAAAAGGTGTCCTACTTCTAGAACTGCTGCTTCGCGGTAGGCTAGCCAAGATAATGACCACTGACCTTTCTGCTGCGTAGCGGTGATGAACACGGGGTGGTCACCGTCCACATGGTCGGTGGTCGACACGTGTACGCGCGTGGGGAACGCGTGCCATTGCTCCGACTCCTGGCAGGGACATAGGGGGTTCAGGCGCCACGCTTGTACAGGGTGAATTTGATGGGTCAGTAAGGACAGCTGTGGAAGCCTTGCTGTGGATATCCTTAACTTATCTTATCTTATCTTACAGATGGGCCCTTTTGGATACACTTTGACCCTTTAGGATCTTTTGTGCAACTACCCTCACGCGCTCAGCTGTTCGAATGTGCAGGTTTTCTCACGATGTTTTTCCTTCACCGTAAGAACATCGGACAATGCACTTAAATTAGAAAAACTTAATGTGGTACATGGTGACCGCAGGGGTTCAAACTCGGTACTTTAAGGTTTGTTTCAATAGAACTTGCCAACAATGTAAACAAAACATTCAATGAGATATCCATTATTCTAGCACTATTTTATTCTTTTAATGGTTAGGATAATGATGTGGAAAGAATTGATTAAATAACACATGGATTTAGCAGTATTTGATGATGTAGAATGGAAATTAAAGACATTATGAGTACAAGGTTTGTTTACATTGTTGGCATGTTCTATTGAAACAAACCTTACGATCACGAGTCGACCCCGTAACCCACTAGACCTCCGACGCTCTTTAAAAATTACACGAAAAGCAAGAAATAAGTAACAAAATTCAAACGTGGGTCATTATACGAATAAAATAAAAGCAGCGACGGCTTACTCAGTTCAGGAAGCAGGCCGTGTTTCGGCCGAAGGTCCTTCCGGAGTGTTATCGAAGGAGCGAGAGAGATCTTGATGCGTATTCGATATTCCATAGAAGCGACGCTGTCGTTTCAACCAGACTAACGAAAGACTCGTCTCGAACGACCCGAGAATAGACATCGTGTCGGCCCGTCTCCTGACATAAGTACTATCAGCCCAATGGAACCCTGACCCACCATAGAACGGTGTCACAGTGACATTATAAAACAATTTGTTTGACACTTCTTATGACTTGAATCATAACGTCTCTGTGACACAGTTCTATGGTGGGTCAAGGTTCCAATGGTCTGATAGTACGTGAGTAAGCCGAGGCTGTGGTGTATGTTTTATAACATAAACCAAAGTAGCTAAAAAGATAAAAGACATTCAGTAAGTAGGCCGCAAGGGCACTTTTACACGTCAAGAATCTACCAGCGCTTCCCAAGAGGAGACACTGCTGAGAAGAAACGCCGCAAGAAACTCAGCAGTCAGTCGTTTTTTAAACATATTACAATGGTACTACTTAATCTAGCACTATCTAAGGCAATAAATATTAAATTCAATATAATATCAAATAACAGCAGGAAAACATGCCAAAAATCTTATGTGAGAGATAAAGGAAGAAAAAAGAGAAAAAATAACTAAAGCCCACCTACTTATATTTGTTTATAATCAAATCCATTGACTGCCATACATATGGTTGGTCATAATGTATTGTTAGTCATAAATTTTTTTGTCATAACTTCTTTCAGGCTGAAGTTACAGCTTTTAATAAACGTTTATCGTGTAGATTAGTTAGGTTAGGTTAGGTTAGTTTTATACAAAATCTGAAAAAATAACCGTGTCCCGAGAAAAATGCATTATGACTTACGAAAATTATGACTTAAAACACATTATGACTATAAATAATTATAGCAGTCAATAGAGACCCCTTTATAATATAACTTATAACACATAGTTAATAGTTTAGTCAGACTATTAATCATAGGGTATTTATTTACCTCAGTGAAATCCAATATCTGCTCTGTGGTCGAGTTGAGGACGACTTTTATCAATGAGTCATAATCGTACCTGGAACATGTTTGATTGATGAATGTTTGTTCTCTTGTTCGCTCAAGTCTCATAATTTTGGAAAACATTCTTCCTTGGTTTCATCTATTTCATACCCATATTCTCCCTGTCGCTATTTTTTGGGTGAATCTCATAATTTACGAAAACCTAATTTGATTGGTAGCAGAATTTTTCAACATTGTCGTTGTCGGCTGTTCAACAGAGGCCGGAGCCATGTGGCTCGGATTGTATACATTTAGTTACGTACCCATAGTACAGGACTAGATAGTTTAGCTGATACTTATTTACATTTACATTACGCGCATGTAATATGTATGACTGATAGCAGCCATTAAGGAAAATAGTTCAAGTTATTGCATTATCAATGTTATGGCTTCCCGCGTTTAACAATGTTTATGAACTTCAAGTATATTATAGGAAAAGATATTATTTGTTTAAAAAATTATAGAGTACGTAATATTTTACTTCCTCACAATTTTAACACAAGTGTTTTTATTCATTACTATTTCAATATCATAGATAAACATTATAATATATATTTGTATTATAACATCATATATTTCTGTAACCTAATAATCTGTAACCTAGATTAGTATATGAGTTACTGTTTATCCTTGAACCATCCCCCAGGAACTTACAATACATGTCATGTATTACTTAACACATGCTACACCATGCATTCCGATTTCAAATAGCAAGAAACTGGCAGCAGAAGTGTAAATGGATTGTGGTATATACGCAACAGTACTATCATGGGTATATCAGAATTAAACTTGTTACCAAACAGTACGGTCTTTCATTTGCCTCCTCATGGCAGTCTAGATTATCTTTGAATGTAACGTGAAGTGATAGAGCCTACCAGGGCCAGATTAACCATGTCAGGGGCCAAAAGGCAATGCATTTCTGGGGTCCCCTTTCCCTTTTCTACATCCATAAACCATTATTATGTGCGTGTGCATTATGGATTATCTAGCCCTGGCTATTACGATATCTACTCTGACGTTCGCACAATACATCTGGCTAACACATGGCAGATGTAAAAGCCTTTTTTTTAACTAACACAGGAATGTTAATTTATGCGTGTTTGAACACATGTGCAAACTCAGGGTTAGAGAATTTTAGCAGTATCTCATTACTTTAAGAAGTAAATATCCTAATAGCAAATCAATATGTTACTTATTCCAATATATTATTATTATTTTAAGTATTTATTTAATTTTCTGTAAATTAGGTTTTTTACAATAAATATTCAATTATAAAAGTAAAATAACAATACTAATATAAAAAATAAACATTATAAAAAACCTAACCTACGAATGCCGCCGGCAGCGGGGCAGGGCTCAAGCTACCGGTGGTTAGGGCTGCAGAGAGAGGAACCTCCTCACAATACGTGCCGTGTCGAGAAGTACTGCCTTCTGTATCTGGCCCTTGATCCAGCCATCTAGCGAGAGTCTCTTGAGGTGTTGGTCAAGACTCTTCGCTATAAGACCGTTTGCCGAAACAACTATTGGGACAATGATCGTCGAGTCAACATCCCACATGGCGGTCACCTCGTGAGCCAAGTCAAGGTACTTGCTGAGCTTGTCCTTCTCAGCCTTCACGAGGTTCTCATCATGCGGGATAGTGACGTCAACGAGCACTGCCCGGCGTTGAGATCGATCTATCAAAACGATATCAGGCTTATTGGCGACAATAGTCCTGTCCGTGATGACAGATCGATCCCAATAGAGCGTAGCACGACCATTTTCGAGAACTGGCGTCGGTGTGTACTTATAGTACGGCACTTCAGACTCAACAAGACCATATTGAAGAGCAAGTTGCTGATGGATGATCCTGGCCACAAGGTTATGTCTGTGCAAGTACTCGCTGTTGGCCAAATGCGAACAACCGGAAATTATATGTCTGAGGGACTCGCCGGGGTAACGGCATGCTCGACAAATATCAACCGTGCCATCCCTCAGAATATATTTCCGGTAATTATTTGTCATTATGACCTCGTCAGCAATTGCACAGACAAAACCTTCGGTTTCCCCAAAGAGGTCACCAAACCGTAGCCAGTTCACGGACGCTAAAAAGTCTACTTCGGGCCTTGAAAGAAAGAAAAGAAAGACATGAAAGACACATTTATGTTTACATATGATAGTATACTGCCAAACTGCATAACAGCTTGTTGGCAGTATTTTTAGTGTACCTAAAATATCTGTTTACCTATATTGATTGAAATATTTCTTTGCGCCCCAGTGCGACGCTAAAAAAGTTCTTATGCAATATCTTTTCGTTTCATCGGTCTATAAAAAATAGAAAGTGACTCCAAGTCCATCCAAGCTTAAAGATTACAGAATGAAATACTTGAACTTTAACAAAGAATGACATTATGTTCACCTGTAGGGGAACCCCAAGAGATATTATTTACAAACACCTACATAAACAGAAACACTTACACATTGTTAATAAAAGTCCGATGAGTCTCATTTTGCGAGATAACACCGCTGTCTGCCGCGCAGCGTAATACCCCACACAAAATTACACTTACTATTAACAATTTGAATAACATTTCTTACACACGAACTATTGAACAAACTAATTATTTGCTGATTTGCGAAGTTACAAAATGTGCAAAATAAACCGATTAGCTTTTCGAAACATTGCGATATGTCAAATTGTCAATGTCAAACTGATAGTTTCTGTTTTCATTCACATCAAGGTCAGACTACGGGTGATGACCATTGTGCCACCATGGTAACATTGTCCTCAGATACGCTGTCAAATTTTGTTTTAAGAATTAATAGAAAAAGTGGTAAAAAAGGGGTATAATAAATATGCATATTCAAAAAGATCGTATTATTTTTAAACAAAAATACAATAGAATTCAGTTCTATAAAATTTTAGTATCTCGCTTATTATTGAGTATTTTGGTTTTTCAATGATTTTATATAATAGTTTGTTATTATTATTACCTAATAACAATCGAAAATATCAAAAAATATAGTTGTTGGAAATTCTGTAGTTCTGCCTACCCCATGTTATATATCTCTTGGTGTTGAATGACACAACTATTTAATATAATCAGACTTTATTAATATTATAGGATAATTAGGATACAAGGTAAGAGTCGACGTGTGTGTCGGGCGGCGGCCATGACGTAAGAGAGAGAGAGACCGTCGGTAGAGCGAGATAGCTAACAACATAAAGGTAGACACAGATAAGCTATCTAACATCTTCCCTTTTTTAGAAGACGAAGATTTCAGGGTTTTAAGGTAAGTGACATTTACATTTATCGGCTAAAATTGTAAGACCATGAAACCTTTTACAAAACGAAACGTAACTGTCAGACTGACATGACGTATGACATATTGACAATATAACCTAAGACAGACGAGTAACTATTTTAATTTTACAAGTTAACATCGTTTACATTATATAATGAAAATACACACTTATTCTAAATAACGTGCTGGCGCTCTAATTAATCTGCCACTACGCGACGTTCGTGACATATTGTTAGGAACGACAGGGACATTAACATTTTGATTAGCAATTGTGTTACTAACATTTCCTTTGTTTTCAGGTACAACCTCGGATGCCTGAGATGAGTGTTTAAGAATATGCTGACGATTACGACGAAATTCTCCGTGCGGGGATTTTATAATAAAGCTACGCGGCTCGCTACAAGCTTCCGAAATCATACCAGGAACCCAAACACTATGTGGTTTATGTTTGAAATACACTGTATCACCCTTGCAAACTTCTGGTAACGACTTTGAATGTTTATTATAATAAAGCGTTGAATATGACTTTTGTTTATCTATATTATCTTTCAACAATTTATTATCAACTAGTTTAGGTGACAGTTGTGAATCACAGACTGGAATTTTGGATCGTAAGTACCTTGACATAGATAGTTGTGCTGGTGAATAACCTGTAGTATTCTTAGGAGTATTTCTATACATTAATAATGCGTAGTAAGGATCAGTGTTGTCTGATTTACATTTTCTTAGCATTTGTTTGATTGAGCCTACACTTCTTTCCACCAAGCCATTTGATCTGCTTAAATAAGGACTTGAAGTAGTGAAATGAATATTCCACTCTTTAGTAAAAGTTTTAAATTCTTTACTGGAAAATGGAGGACCATTGTCAGACACTATGACTTCTGGTATTCCATGTCTTGAAAATATGGACTTTAATTGAGCAATAATAGTTTTTGCGTTTGAATTATTGTTCAATAGTGCTAGTTCTACATACTTAGAATAGTAGTCCACCACGATAAGGTATTTGTCATTGTCAAAATCAAATAAATCAATACCGACTTTATTCCATGGCAGTAATTTATATTCATGGTGAATAATTGGCTCTTTACTGTTATTTCTAGAGTACGTCAGACAAGTAGGACAATTGCTCACAATTTTTTCTATATCATTATTGATATTTGGCCAATATACAGTTGACTTGGCTAGACGTATACAGCTATTGATACCTTGGTGACCTTCATGTGACAATTTTAATACATATTCTCTCATAGACTCTGGTATGACAATTTTATCAGACATAAAAAGTAAGCTATCTATGACACTTAATTTGTCTTTTAATGAGAAATAAGGCTTTATAGAATGACCAACAGACTTTTTATGTTCTGGCCATCCACATTGACAATATTGAATAACTTGGCTCAAAACAGGATCTTGACTAGTTAGCATTTTAATTTCACTTAATTTTTCTGAACTAACAGACAAATTTGATATGACAAAGTTCACATGTAAGTCTATATCATTTTCGAGGTCGAGTAAAGCAGATTCATTCAACGCTGCTCTGGACAAAGTATCAGCAATATATAGAAAACGACCAGGTTTATATACAACATTAAGATCATATGGCTGAAGACGGAGCATAATTCTCTGTAATCTGGCTGGAATGTCATATAAGGCCCTTTTAACTAATGTAATTAGTGGCTTATGGTCTGTTTCTACTATAATTGACTTGCCATATACATATTGATGGAATTTAGTGCATCCAAATAGTATTGACATAAGTTCTTTCTCTATTTGGGAATAGTTTTGTTGACATTTTGTAAGTGAAGCTGAGGCATATGCTATAGGCTGCTTCTCATGTGAGATGACAGCTCCAAGAGCATCTTTTGAAGCATCAACTGACATAATTATTTCTTTATTGGAATCATAGTAAGTGAGTACTGGTGCAGAACTAATTAACTTTTTAATGTGATTGAACTCAGCCTCATGTTGTTCCGACCATGACCAGTCTATTTGTTTTGACAAAAGTGTTCTTAAGAGACTATTCTCTTTTGACAAATTGGGAATGAAGGGACTAAGATAGTTGACCATGCCCATGAATCTTTGGAGATCATTGACGCAAGTTGGACTGGGCATGTCACAGATGGCTTTAACTTTATTTTGGTCGACTTGTACTCCTTCCTGGCTGAAAATATGACCTAAATATTTAACTTCTGGGGCACAGATTACAGTCTTATCTTTATTGAATTTAATATTTATTTCACGAGCTCTGTCTAAGACTTTTTGTAGAGTCTCGTTGTGCTCCTCTAGAGAATTGCCATAAATTAAAAAATCATCCATCATAATTTTTACATTATCTATGTCACTAAACCTATTCACCATTTCCCTATGGAAAATTTCTGGTGCTGCGTTTATACCAAAGGGTAACCTGACAAATCTATAACGTCCAAAAGGAGTTATGAACGTGCACAGTTTAGATGAATTCTCTGACAGACTGAGCATCCAAAAACCTTTGTTAGCATCTAAGGTAGTGAAAAATTTTGCACCTGCTAGGTCTGACTTTATTTCGTCCAGAGTAGGAAACTGATAATGAGATCTCATAACTGCCTTGTTGAGTTTACGAGGATCTATGCATAGACGAAGCTTACCGTCTTTTTTAGTGGTTAAGACAAGTGAACTCACCCACTCTGTAGGTTCGTCAACACGACGAATTATATTGTTCTTCTCTAGCTCGTCTAACTCTGCCTTTAAAGAGTTTTTTATATTAAATGGCACACGGCGACATGCATCTATGGATGGGACTGCGTCAGGTTTCAAGGTCAGGTCACAACTGAAATCCTTGAGACAACCTATACCTTGGAAGAGGTCACTGTAATCAGACATTAAATGATCACATATATTCAATTTAACATTATGAACCCTTTTAATAAGCTTCAATGTCTTACATGAATCTCGACCTAATATATCTTGACCATTGACATCTACAATATGAAAAGTTACACTATAAGTGACATTTTTATGACATATTGGCAAAGTACATTGACCCACAGTGGGTATGTTGTCACCACTGTATGTCGACAATTTGTGACTACTCTTGGAAATTATATCTTGGTCCAATTCAAGTTTGTTGAACGTTTTTATTGACATGACATTGGTATCAGCTCCTGTATCTAAAAGGAAGTTAACTTTGACATTGTTTATATTTACATCAGCTCTCCATGAGTCTGACGTTACATTATTTATGTGTACAGTGCCTAGAAAATAAGGTTCATTATTTTCAGAATTTAAAACAACTTGTACCTTTGAATTGCGACATACTAAAGCAAAATGGTTGTATTTTCCACATTTTTTGCATTTGACTCCCTTGGCTGGGCACTTGTATCTATGGACTTGACCACAGCGACCACATACATCTTGCTTGG
This sequence comes from Acleris laterana, assembly GCA_963966035.1. NCBI lineage: Eukaryota > Metazoa > Arthropoda > Insecta > Lepidoptera > Tortricidae > Acleris > Acleris laterana. The sequence continues at coordinate 8,812,540 of OZ014467.1, read as the reverse complement.
CAGCGAATGGTGTTGAACTCCTGGGTCTAAATCTTGAAGTAGTTGACTGCTGACTGTTGGGAGGTCTCGAGTGTCTCTGTTGACTATTTGATGACTGGACTCTACCTATGAATGTATCATCTAATGACTTTGCCTGTATTTTGGAGGTCTCAATTGACTTGGCCAATTCTATGGCATCTTGAAGAGTTTTAGGCTTCTTGACTAAGATGGTTTCTTTGACATGATGGTTCTTGTGATGCAGGTTCCAACTAAACACATCGCGTAGAAGGCTGTCTTGCAGTGTATCGAATTCGCACTGTCTCCCAATATTCTTGAGGTCTGTGACATAGTCATCAATAGACTCGTCCGCTCCCTGGCGTCTATTGAAAAGTTTGTGCCTTTCCATTGTTATATTGGTCTGCGGTGTAAAATGCCGTTCAAATTTCTCTATCAAAGTATTGAATGAAATTTTGTCCATATCGATGTCAAACGAATAGAATATCGTAAGTGCTTCGGCTCCAATGTAATGTAGAAGGATAGCTACTTTACGTTTATCTTCTTCGGCCTCCAGGTTGCTAGCCCGTATGTATATTTTTAGTTGCGTGATCCAATGTTTCCACGTTAATGCCATATTGGAATTGCTTGTGTCTAGTGGTCCAAGCATCCCTGTCCCAAAGTTTATATGTTGATGTGATTGCACGCCATCACGCATGCGAGGCGGAATCGTTTCATCTGAATCGACGCTCATCTTCGTTTTACTTACTTGTCGATACTTAAGTTTCTTCTGACACCATGTTATATATCTCTTGGTGTTGAATGACACAACTATTTAATATAATCAGACTTTATTAATATTATAGGATAATTAGGATACAAGGTAAGAGTCGACGTGTGTGTCGGGCGGCGGCCATGACGTAAGAGAGAGAGAGACCGTCGGTAGAGCGAGATAGCTAACAACATAAAGGTAGACACAGATAAGCTATCTAACACCCCACTCTGGGAATAAAGGCGTGAGTTTATGTATGTATGTAATTAATAGGTACCGGTATCGGTCCCGCTTTCTCAAAGGATGACAAATGGGACCCTGTTAGGTACTAAACCTTCGTTTTCCGTCCGCTCGTTTGTGAATATATCAAGCTATTTTATATGACTTCTATGTAGAACAAAGTAGTTAATAAACTACTTTGTTCTACATAGAAGTCATAGTACCAACCTAATCCACCGTTGTAACACAATAGTGTTACAACGGTGGATTAGGTTGGTACTAAGAAAAACCTTTTTTAATCTTGTTCTATTTTTGATAATCTTGGTTATTAATAAGTAAGTGGAAGCTCTAATTTTGGTATGATTATAGCTAAGGTTTATAGTAGGTACATACAAACTCTAAAGAAAAACAATTGAACCCAGTCGGGCGGTACGATACAAAACCCTTAGTGCGCGAGTACGCATTCCCACTTGACCGGTTTTTACTATAATCATAGTACCCAGTAAGTGAAAATCTGATCATCCGTTCAGCCTCTACAATGGAACAAAGATCTATACATACATACAGATAGGTCAGAAACATTACCTACCTTCTTCGGCAGTTGGGTAAAATTATTGAAAAGAACTTTACTTTTTAAAGAAATACTATAACATGAACGTCGCACAGCAGATAAGGCCTCCTGCCTAACAGGCAAATAATCGTGTAAATAACAAAAGGTTCAAATGTGGGTATTAGTAAAATAATGCACAAAATTTATTGATTTTCACTTATCGAACTTGCGCAAAGTTCCTTTCCTTTACATGTCAATCCTAGATTTCTATCAGAAACTCCCTCAATGAGAACAAACACTTTATTGCAAAGTGTCCAAACGGTGCTCTTTTATACTATGTTCAAGAATCCATTTGAAGAATTCGGACCCAGTGTGCTTGCTTTTCAAAACTCTACGTGCAATACGGAACTTAACTACTGAATTTTGTGTGAGTGTTCAAAGAAAACATGCTAACAGTAAATAGGTTGAAAATGGCGTCGTTTTGCCGATCAAATGAAATATTCTAATCTTTTCGTCAAAAAAATGTTCTAATCATATGTTTTGACTATTTCTCTTACATATTATTTCTATAATACTTTAAACATAATATATAACTGTCGTGTGTGTTAAAGTGGCTTAATTTAGTCGTAAATTGTGATAAATACCATAGAAATGTGTTGTATTTTGTGTGTTGTGTAAAAAATCGCGTTTTGATGAATTTATCTTGGGTCGGGCGGGCGAGATGTTACCGACGGTGGAGGAGAGCCGCGGTTACGACTTCCAGGACCCGGAGAACGCAAAGAAATGGCGCGGGCTCTTCGTAAACGCGCTGAGAAAGGTTTGTGTACAAAAACATTGATTGATTAAAGTTGATTTTCGCTCATAACTCCGCTAAAATCGCATACAATTGTATTAAACACCCTTTATTTAGGCACGTAGTGTGTTTATCTTCCCTTTTTTCACGCGTTTGGGCGTTTGTTTGGGCTCCAGATGTTGTATTTGCGTTATATGAGCTTGAAGGTTTCTTGCCTAGGTCAAGGGTAATGAAGTTATTTTTTAGTGCAAACAAATAGGTAACCACTCAAACTGCGTAAATCGCCAATGAGCGCTTTCGTTAATGTTTTGATGATATTTACATGACAATAGTGTAGAAAAAAACTAATCTTATATTTGTGTGCTATAGATTAAGTTAAGCACATAAATTTAGTGAACAATTAGAAATATGATAGATTCTAATCACATTCAGAAAAAGAACCAATCTGTTTTAAGTCATTAACAACTTACAATTGATTATAGTATAGGTTTACAAAGATGTGAAATAAACATAAAAATAATAAATATGTTAAGGCTCTTTTGATTATTATTTTTTAAAATTTTACAATGGAGGTATAAAGTAGATTTACAGAAACATTTCAACAAATAGCTATGCTATTCCAATTAAATATTCTTCTGAAAAAATTGAACTTCACTTGAAAAACATAAAATTTTACCACAAATTACAAGGCCTCAATTTATTGTTACCTTAAACTACACCACTTATTTAGTACCTATCTAAATTTTCGTCCTCTCAGGCTAGTCTTACTTAATACCTTCTGTAAAATTCTCAATTATTTTAATCAAATTCAATAATATCAGACTTAGGTCCTATACCCACTATTTGTCAGTTACTTATATCAAACTAATTTATTTTTATGATATTTTGTGTAAACATAATTACAAGCCACTTCATGATAAAATGTTTCATTACACAAATAAATGCCCCAGATACAGTCATTACATTACAGTATTTTGCTTAGATTTATTTAAAAAGACATGAACAGTCAGCTTGTGATTGTATGAAAACTCTCACAAGTTATATATATAATTTACCTATTCTTAATTTTTTCAGTAAAATAACAATTAATTAACAGTAAACTCTTAACTTAAGCCTAGTTTAAGCCTAGTGAAAAAGTCCGCCCTGAGTTGCCTCCGGCCCAAAGGTACCCTTCACACTGGCCGCATTACCACATTGAATGGTGATGGACAACCTTTGCACCGGATGTGAACCCGTGCAGGCGTCAAACTCCCTCTCTCTAATTCATTACACAATACACTCAATTTGGAAATACCAATATTTAATACCAGATTCTCAATAAACTGGCGTCCCTTTTTTCTGATATCCATATTAAGGTTCATAATGCAAATAAATTAAAAAAATCTGGTGTTTTAAGAATCTGGTAAAGCTAGTGTGGTATTTTGAACATCTGGTATTTTAGGAAAAAGTGCCTAAAGGTTTTTAGTTTATTTATGTTTGGGTGAGCAATTTAATGTGTGTGGAATATGAGGACAAGTTTACTTACTATATTGTTTTTTTTTTACACATAGTTTAGCTATTACTCACTTAAAGTTGCACAATATCAAGTAATGTCAGCAAAATAGTTTATTAGTCATTCTAATGCGTGATCCAATAATATTATTGATTACTGTTTCTAGTAGGAAAAACTATTGAGTATTTCTAATGGTGAATACTCATATTAATGTTACGACTACTTTTTACCTCGTAAGTCGCCGCTTGTCTTTGTTACTTCTTCAAGTAAGTACAAATTAATAAGAAAATTTTAAGAAATTTCCTTGTTAACTGTAAGCATCTATAAGATGCTGTCCAAACAGAAAACAATACAAATAACAGACTATAACTTCTAAAGATACCAGATTTTTTTTTTCCTTCCATACTCAATAAATTTGCTTACGAATATATTAGAATAAAAGGAAAAATGACAAAAAAAAATAAAAATGATTCCCACTGACTGGGATAAGCAGGGAGAGTATTTTTGGTTCATGGTTAGGTTCTCGCGTACGCAGCCAGGTCTTCATAAAGTTATGAAAAATAACGTTATCTTAACACTAGATCTTGTTGTTATTCTTTTTAAATATATTGGTGTATTGTAATTAAGTGCAGTAAAAGCGATGAACGTTATAGAAAATATCGTTATGATGACTACCGCGGTTCCGCGAAATGTATGAAATGCAAGTTTCATAACGTTAGAGCGCGAGAGTAACGATATAATAATTATAACGTTATAGTGCGTGAATAACGATATAATTATAACGTTATAGCGCGTGAATAACGATATAATTATAACGTTATACCGCGAGAGTAACGATATAATTATAACGTTATAGCGTGAGAGTAACAATATAATTATAACGTTATAGTGCGTGAATAACGATATAATTATAACGTTATAGTGCGTGAATAACGATATAATTATAACGTTATAGTGCGTGAATAACGATATAATTATAACGTTATAGTGCGTGAAATACAATATAATTATAACATTATAGCGCGTGAATAACGATATAATTATAACTTTATAGCGCGAGAGTAACAATATAATTATAACATTAGTAATATAGTGCTATTTGAAGGTCTGTATGCAGCATTCACAGCGATCAACTGTGAACTGCAACTGTTGTATAGATGGTTCAATGTGCTTAAGGTGCTCCGGCCCGGCCCGGACCTTGGGAATCGTACAATAGTAGTATCTAATGTCTACTTCAATCTTATAGTTAGTGACCGACCGAAACATGTTATTTTGCCGAAACCGAAACCGAAACCGAAGGTTCGGTTTCATTGTAGTTTCGGCCGAAACCGAACCTTTTATATAAAAAAAAAGTCCTTAAAAAATCGAAAGAATGTTAGTAAGCCCGTTTTTTTCAAAAAATAAAATCTCGCCGACCTATAATTACAGGTTTCTACTTTCAAAGATTTATCACAATGAAATTTCAGCACAGTTACAGACGTTCTGTTTTTTAACTACCTTATAAAGTGAAAAAAATACATTATTTGTAACACAAGGTACGATGTTGTAACTTTCGGCGCGGCCGAAGGGTTCGGACCGAAACCGAAACCGAAACCGAAATTTCGGTCGGACACTACTATAGTATTTATTCCCATAAAACCAGCACATGTCCAGCATGGCATCTTCTTGTTTTCTTACAGACAGAAGTGAGTCCTGTAAGTTTATTTGCCTCAGTCTACATCATGTCCTCCCCGAATGTGTAATGTCTCAGTGATGAGTACATGACGCACTCGGCTAGGATGCGACAGTATCCAGTCAACACTCCTGTTAGTACGCTGAGATTGTAAGAGCTTCAGTGGCTAGAGGCTTAGGTCGTCAGGTATTGCAGCCATTCTGCTTATTCCCAGGTCCTGGAGCAGGTCCACCCGACCCTCAGCGCGGAGGAGAGCGCCCTCGAGTATGTGGAGTCGCTCTGTCTGCGGCTCCTTGCCATGCTCTGCGCGCATCCCTCGCCGCTCTGCGTCCAGGTAAGCTTATTAACCCAGGTCAACCTCAACTGGCATTAGGCAGCACGGGGTCCAACGCGCCATACCCCCCTTACCCAAGATTGGCTACACGAGCGATATTGGCTATCTTATTCTTTTAACTACCGGCGTAAAGTAACGGACCCAGAATAGAGCCTTGAGCAACTCCCTTAGCAAGAGATGACCCCAAGGATAGTGGTCTCTTAATGTCTACCCATTGAGTTCTGTGAGCAAGGTAAGATGTAATAAGATCAAGTGAACCGTTTTTAATGTCATTGTAGCTTAATATCTGCCCTAACGTAACTTGATCAACACAATCAAATGCCTTGGACAGATCACAAAAAACTACTATTACGGCTAGTGGTTTTTCCTAGGCATCAAAGATATGTTTCACCAAAGCAGAACCGGCGTCGGTAGTAGATCGTCTCTTGGTAAACCCGAATTGACTGCTAAACTGCTATGAAGTTAATATTGATTTAAGTGTGAGGATATTTGTTCACGTTGTTCTGATACGGTGCAGGGATAAGACAACCGTTGCAATGACTAGCAAAGAGGCATTCCACCTAAGTCCTCAGGGTTGGCAACACGTTTGCTGTCGTAGGATTGCCGTCCTTGAATTATAGTGTTCAGAATGCAAATGTCCATGGGTCATAGATAAAACTTACCATCAGGTGGCCTGTGTGCTCGTTTTGCATTCTCCATGACATAAAAGAAAATTGGAGCGCGCAATCCCCGTGTGGTTGCCGGGTTAGAATAGTGCCACTCCTGTCTTCCCGTGGATGTCGAAAAAGCCGACTAAGGGAATAAAGGCGTGTAGTACTGTTAGACGATGGGCTTGCAACCTGTCACTAATACGCTGGTAAACATCTTAGCCTTAGTGTGCAAAATGTGGTTATAGAAATATCAACAAGTTTTTATAGCTCTGCCTACCCCACTCTGGGAATAAAGGCGTGAGTATATGTATGTGTATGTATGCAATCCTTCGCAAGACGGACTAGCCATTGCATTTGAAGAGGCGTTTAGCCTAGTTTTTTACGCAATTCATCTTATCTAATCGTACGGTCACGAGCGTTAATTTGGGACCCATTTCAAGAAAAATATGCTTGAAGTCGTCAATGTCATTAGAGATGTCAAGCCATTTGTAACTTTTAGGAAACAACCTTATTGTTGTAAAATGTCAGATTGACTTTGGACTTAAGGTGGGTACCAAATTTAATCTCGTGACTGTACACCCGGAGTTACTCTACTCTAGATTTTAGTCTCTCTATTGTCGAAAGCCATATTTTCTCATCGTTAATCAACCCCCCCTACTTCAAGGACGTCGAAGAGCGCGTGGCGCGCACGTTCCCCACCCCCATCGACAAATGGGCCCTGTTCGACGCGCGGGACGCCGTCGCCGCCAAGCGGCGGCGCTCGCTGCTGCCGCACGATCGCCTGCACCAGATGCTGCAGAAGGTAAACACGCTGTGGGACCCTGGGAGCTTTAACTAGGAGGCCCTGATCGCCACAAGCGCCTGCAGTCCGTTTAGGTTCACTTCGTCCACATGCCCATTTCGTTCACATTCCTACTTTGTCCACAATCTCACTTCGTCAACATTCCCATTTCGTCCTTTTCCCCATTTCGTCCACAGTCCCATCTCGTCCTTATGCCCACGTGCCCACGTCATCCACAATCCCACTTCGCCAAAATTCCGAGCTTAACTAACACGCGTAAAGTAAAACCAGAAGTAGAATAAAAACGAACATAAAATGTGGACGAAGTGGGAATGTGAACGATATGGGAATATGGACGAAATGGGAATGTTGATAAAATAAGAAGTGGACGAATCGGGAATTGATGGTGGAAGAAATGGGATTGCTGACGAAGTAGGAATGTGAATGAAATGGGAATGTGGACGAAGTGAACCTAAACGCTGCAGTCGTTTAGTAGTGTCGCTTGCCGCACAACCGCCTTTATCAGATTCTACAGTAGGGAGGACATAGATTGGTATTCCAAACTGATTAATTCCTCGTAGTTAACTTTCTATTCCCATTTGTTTGTTTGTTTGTCTGCTTGAACGCGCTAATGTCAGGAACTGCTGGTCCGATTTGAAAAATTCTTTCAGTGTTAGATAGCCCATTTATCGAGGAAGGCTATAGGCTATATATATCTAACTCACATAAATCGAAGCGAAGCGAGGGTGGGTCGCTAGTATATGTATATTTTGCATATAACAACCGCCTAATCTTTCCACCCATTCGGAAACTACGATGCCTCGATATGTTGATTATAAATATTTTGAGTTAAGAGTTTTAAAAAAAGAATTCAGTACTTGTGAAAGTTTCACTGGGGTCTAAATAAACAATGCGCGTGTGTAACTGATGGTGAAAACCGCATCCAAATCCGTTACGTGGTTAAGGAGTTGACGAGAATAGAGACAGACGGTCTTGATGGTTGGTTGCAGGAGGTCCTGATGTACAAGATCGACACGTCGGTGTCGGTGTTCATGACGGCCATCCTGGAGTACGTGAGCGCGGACATCTTCAAGCTGGCCGGCAACTTCGTCAAGAAGATCCCACAGAAGTCGGGCTCCGAGACCATCTCGTGCGGGGACATCAAGACCGCCATGTGCGCCGACAAGGTAGGTGCTCTACGGAGAAGCTTGCAGGCCACCTGATGGGAATCTTTGCATCTGTCTCACCAAATGAATGTCTGTCTGTCTGTGTGAATGTCTTCGGGCTTTGAAATTTAGCTAATCTACCTAGTAACGCAAGCGACGTGGTCATTTTGATATATAGACTACAAGCGATGTAGTGAATTCTGCGAGATGTTAATTTTGCGACCCAGTCATTCTACTACTACCATGATGGGAGTGGGTTCCAAGGCCCAACTTCTTCAATGCCTATTATCACCAGATGTGATGTAGGGTTGGTAATATAGCTCTCCATCTAAAAAGATCTTGCCTCACATACTTCCTTAGACATGCCAAAGGACTCTCTTCCTCACTTTCAATGTATCAATATATGTTGACAATCTCAAGACGAATGGGTTTCCTCCCCTCAGGTTTGAGGACGTATTTAATAACTGATCTTGACTGAAGACTATCTGAAATACATATCTTGAAAAGGACATCTCACTAACATTAGTCTGTCACTCCTTCTGTGTGACCTCCAAATTCAATTGTCTTTGTCATGCTCATCATACCATACCCTTTTCTCTACTACTAGTAAAAACACTCGTGTTCATGTCTTACAGGTCCTCCTGGACATGTTCTACCAAGAGTCCCTGGTGGCCCTCCCCTCCATGGAAGGCCGGGGGTTGTGCGGCTCCCTCTCCTACGCCGAGCTGGTGCGCGACCTGATGGCGGACGAGAAGCACTTCCTGCGGGAGTTGCACCTCATCATCAGGGTATTCAAGGACGAGCTGGAGACCATTCTGGAGGGAGACACTAGGGTAAGTAGTTTTGGAGCTGGAGGAACTGCTTGACTGTGACACCAGGGTTGCTGGTGCAGGACCCTATGAGCAGTTATCGCGGTTAACTGCTCATCATCAGGGTGTTCTAGGACGGTGGATATCCTGGAGGGATAGGCAAGGGTGAGTGTCCCCGGAGCTAGAGGAATTGCTTCATCATTAGGGTGTTTTAGGATGAATACCACCCTGGATAGCGGATGAGAAGCGAGGCGTACTTCATCATCAGAGTGTTCAAGGAGGAACTGGAGACCATTCTAGAGAGACACACTAGAGTATGAATGTGGAAGAAGCGAAATAAATTTGTCAAGATCGTAGCAAGTGGAAAGAAGTGGTCTCTGCCTACCCCTCTGGGAAACAGGCGTGATTTAATGTATGTATGTATGTACACTAGAGTAAGTGGCTTTGGAGCTGGAGGAACTGCTTGATTATCAGTGTTAAAGAACGGAGGTCATCCTGCAGACACTAGGGTGGATTACCCTAGGGTTGGAGGAACTGCTTCATTATTAGGGAGTTTAAGAGTGTAGACCAACATTGAGGGATGCACTTTATAGTAGAGTGGGCCTGGGTTTGAAGGAACTGCTTCATCATCAGGGTATTCAAGGATGGATATCATCCTAAAAGGAGACACCAGGCTGGGAGCTAGAGAAACTGATTCAAGATCAGTGAGTGCACGAATGGAGGTCAACTTGGAGACACTGCAGGATGACACATGCTTCATCATCAGGGTGATCATGTATAGAGAGTATTTTGAACAGAGCCACTCATATTTTTGTTCTAGCCTGTATGTGTATCCCACTGATGGGCAAAAGCCTCTCCGCTTCATCTCCATGAGTTGCCCAGGATATATCTCAGTGTAATGTAGGAGTTTGCTCATAGAAATAAACTTAGTACAAGTAGTGAAGAATGTAGAAATAAATGGATGATTGTTGTTCCAGACGATATCGCTGATCTTCGGCAACATCGTGGACATCTACGAGCTGACGGTGACGCTGCTCGGCAACCTGGAGGACGCCATGGAGATGTCGCAGGACTCGCAGACGCCGTACATCGGCAGCTGCTTCGAAGGTACCACCAGAGCCTCCTTGCTTGAGGGTCAAGGGCCCAATACCAACGTAGTCAAGGGGTTCTAGTAGCAGTATATAGTGTTACTGCCGAGTACTTTAGTGGTAACAGGTGGGAATAAAAACCCAGCACCTCTAAAGTATTTGGTGATAACTACTGGGGAAGAAAGTGTTTTTAGTTATGTGGTAACTTGGATGTCAACATTGACAAAAAATAAAGGCTACATTTTTCCGATTCTCTATCGCCCCGCCCACCTCTCCTTGGAGACACCTTTTTTTATGGCATAGAGATGACAAACGAGCACACAGGCCACCTGATGGTAAGTGGAAATTGTGACCCATAGACATTCGCATTCACAAGACTGCAGAGCAATCCTAAGACTGCAAATGCGTTGCCAACCCTGAGGACTAAGATAGAATGCCTCTATGCTAGTCATTTCACCGGCTGTCTTATCCCCAAACCGGAACACAACAATGCGAACACTGCTGTTTGGCGGTAGGTTAATGGATAAGATGGTGGTAGCGATCCGGACGGACCCTGCACAAGGTCCTACCACCCGCAAAACCCTTAAACGTATAAATCTTTTTGCAAGTTTCAAGTAACTTGCACTGCTTGTATGTATGTTTGTAAATTTGCAAGTCAATTTTGAACCAGTTCCTGTTAATGGAATGGACAGAAATTTGGACTATATAACACTAGAATCCGCGCCAATGGCCAATTTCAATTCATCCGGGTCACTCTTGCGCGTCAGTGGCGCCCCCCCGCTCCCAGTTCGCTCGCGGCTCGACGCCGATACGTATTAAGTTTGTACGCGCTCTTACATTTGTTTCTAACTTATCATTATCACAGTTGTTTACATTTATTATTAAGTTCTGAGTCGTTAATGTTATTAAAGTGATTTTATATACTTATAATAGTGATTTATTTATTAACCGCCAACATCTACTACAACTACATAATGTAATGAAAATCCAATAATATGGTATCCAAGAGCTGATCTGATGATGGAGTGTACGTAATGGCAACCGCATAATATGTCGCGGTCGGAGCACACCCAGGTCGGCCGGCGAGGCTAGGTCGTTAATGTTTTTAATGTCAAGCCATTACAACTTGAACCTTATAGCTTAGAACGATAGGTAGCTATTTGAGCGGATTATCTATTTACATATTTCCTTTCGTTATGAACTGATGAAGATATGCTGACATACCCTATACATAAGTGTTGTTTGTTTGAACTAGTGAGATAACTTGACTCATAACATGTCCCCCCCCCCAGAGCTGGCGGAGGTGGAGGAGTTCCGCGCGTACGTGCGCTACGCCAACATCGTGACGCGGCCCGAGTCGCGCGACGCGCTGCAGCACATCCTCGCCGACGCCGCGGTCAGTCAGTCACCGTGCTTTTTCGAGTCAAATCGGAGAAACACTGGAAAAGGGCCGAATCTTAAGTACCCGAAACCGACGTGCGTGTGTGACTCGATGTATGAATGTGGAAGAAGCGAAAGAAATTTGTCAAGATCGTAGCAAGTGGAAAGAAGTGGTATCTACCTACCCCTCTGGGAAACAGGCGTGATTTAATGTATGTATGTATGTATGTATGTAAGGACAGAGCTAGAATTTACCAGACAGATTGTGTTATCTAAAGATTGAAAAAACCGCCCTTAATCTCCTTTCTTTTTCCTCATTTTATATTTAAATGTTTCAGTAAAATTATCTCTTTTGATTTCCGATTTATTTTGGTTCCATTGTAATTTTTTCAAATATCTAATGAAAAACATCGTTTGATATACGCGCGGAACTGTAATTTTCACTCGTTCCAAGTCTTGTCCCACACTTGAATACAATACAATTCTTTTTTATTGTGCACCACGTACAGTCAACCAATTTGATTCCTATGGACTTTGTCAACGTGACGTTGTAAACCAAATCATAGGGAGTCTCTTACGTTTTGGTTGACAACGTCACTTTAACATAGTCCAAAGTGACCTAGAAATCAAATTGGTTGACTGTACAATAACAGCATGGAAAGTAAATAAAAAAATAAGTAACAAAGTGATTTCGTGCAGACAATTTTACAAAGACAAGATGCTAAAGCGTGTCATTACTGGTCAGTTCTCGGAGCGGCTGGACACGGCCGGGCACGGGTTCCGGCTGGCCGTGAAGTACTACCTGCCGAAGCTGCTGCTGGCGCCCGTCGCGCACGTGTTCCTGTACCACAGCTACGTGCTGGCGCTGCTGCAGGTGGCGCCCGCCAGCGACGACCGGGAGAGCTTTAAACAGGTACTAAAAAATGGACGAATAAAATCGGCGAAATAATTTGGACGAAAAAAATCGGCCATAAATTTTGGACGAATAAAATTCGGCCATAAATTTTGGACGAATAAAATTCGGCGATTACGTGCATGGATATGGTGCAAAGAAATAACCAAAATTCTTCGGCTAGTTTATAATTCGGCGCCCAAAGTTCGTTTAGTGTCTTTTTGTTAGACGCCAATTATATCCCTAAGCTACTAGCTCCCGTGACCCGCGTCCTTATACCTGGGCTACGTGCAGGCGCTACAGGTGGCATCCGCACGCGGCGACGCACGTGATAAAATAAAAAGTAGCAAAACAAAACTAGGGTGTAAAGTTCGCTCGCCGTGAAGTTCCTACTACCTCCCGAAGCTGCTACTGACGCAGTGGCGCACGTGTTCCACTACCACAGCTACTTGCTGGCGCTAACAGATACAAATTCGGCGATATAATTTGGACGAAAAAATTCGTCGATATAATTTGGACGAAAAAATTCGGCAGTAAAAAGTGAACGGAAAAATTCGTCTATTATTCGGACGACAAAATTAGACAAAATTAGCAATAATTCACCAAAAATCTTCGACGAGTTTTTTTTGTATAATTTCCTTATTTGATGTATCTTCCGGCCAATCATCAAATAATACAAAAAACAATATGAAACATTTTTTTTTGTCACAGGTTGAGTGTAATCTACATCCGATAAAGAAGTTGCTGGCGAAGGCGGGGAATGGACCAAAAATGTAAGTTCCACAATTTCTATAGACCCCAAAATATATCATGGTTTCGGCAGAGAATAGTCTCTAAGGCCCGTATTAATAAACTAATCTCAACTCATTAGAGTTGAGCATTAGCTCGCCTCGAGTTGCGTCAAAAATGTCAGTGTTCTATGGTTTGACGTTTACTTTGACGTATCTTGTGACGGGCCTCTCAGCCAAGATGTGTTTATTAATACGACCCTACGTATAGAAACAATTTATTTCGTGTGATTTGTACATATTCCGTCCGGATCGCTACCACCATCTTATCCATTAACCTACCGCCAAACAGCAGTGTTCGCATTGTTGTGTTCCGGTTTGGGGATAAGACAGCCGGTGAAATGACTAGCATAGAGGCATTCCATCTTAGTCCTCAGGGTTGGCAACGCATTTGCAGTCTCAGGATTGCTTTGCAGTCTTGTGAATGAGTCACAGTTTCCACTTACCATCAGGTGGCCTGTGTGCTCGTTTGTCTTCTCTATGCCATAAAAAAAAAATTGTATGTACTATCAAACCATTGGAACCCTGACCCACCATAGAGCTGTGTCACAGAGACGTTATGATTCAAGTCATAAGAAGTGTTAAACAAATTGTTTTATAATGTCACTGTGACACCGTTCTATGGTGGGTCAGGGTTCCATTGGGCTGATAGTATATTTGTGCACACTTGTGTGGCAGCGACATGGCGCTGCGGATGGCGGCGCGCGCGCGGCGGCAGCTCGCCATCGAGAAGTGCAACGAGCTGGCGCGGCTCGTCGACAACTGGGACAACCGCGACACCGGCCAGTGCTGCAACGAGTTCATCCGAGGTACCGACAACATACATACATACATACATTAAATCCGCTCATTCCCAAAATACCAGTATTTTAAAATACCTGATTCTCAATATATCGGAATCCCAAAATTAAACATACAAATTAGGGTATTATTTATTATCTTTACCCAACATTTCGAAACTGGTTTTTTGAGAACCTGGTAAAAAGAGTAGTTTGGTATTTTGAAATACTGGTATTTTGGGAATGAGCGATTAAATCACGCCTGTTTCTCAGAGGGGTAGGCAGAGACCACTTCTTTCCATTTGCTACGATCTTGACAAATTTATTTCGCTTCTTCCACATTCATACATCGACAACATTCACAACTATATCATTTGCTGTTTTTTTTTGACAACTGATATGAGTTTATGTGGCTAATTTTGACCTAACGAGCGCGAAGCGTCCGTTCCGGGCGGATGTACAGGGGCGCCCTTATTACTATTATTGTGTTTTCTAATAAACTAAAATATTTTCTTGAAATTGGACGGTGTGTTTTTGTACTACAAATGAAAACGCAACTTATAGGGTATGTCGTATAGAGTAATAATAATTCACCTTCGAGTTATCAACTTAACGGAAAAAAGTGGCCACCTTTTCCCGTTAAGCTGACTACTCAAAGGGTAATTGTTATTGAAGTTTGTTACGTATCCCATAAATTGTGTTTTTACTTGCGCTACAAAAATGTATCGTCTGATTGCAAGGAAAATCTTTAGTTAAATGGTAATGAGGGCGCCACTGGACGCTCGACGTTTTCTCGGTGGAGTTTTAAGCAAAAATGCTTTCGTTTGTCCTACATCTGTTTGGTCATTCGGATGTTCTCTACCGGTCGCATTTCTCAATCGATTCTCGTGAAACTTTGTGAGCAGGTTCGATAATTATATACTTTTTTCTCGTTTTTTTTGTAATGCCGGATGTATAGGGTTTTTTGCGATAACAAACTTATTTGTGGTGTTTTTTTTTTTTTTTTTTTAATTTATTTCTTAGGTAATTAAAATACATTTCAAATAAACGAAATTTCGCCAAACTGCGGAACAGTTTGTTGGCGAAGCATGTAAAAAATGTTGAAAAACTGACCGCGACCTATGTTATGAGGATAACAGTTTTCCAAAGTTTACTTTGTCGCGCGGTCTACAGCTCACGAGTGTAGATAAATGGGATGATAGCCACACGGGACTCAACTATGACGAATTTAACACTTTTATTGCTAAGGTCGGCGGCAATGAAAGTGTACTTCATACGCTTTCATTGCCGCCGACGTAGGCAAAAATCAGATTATTAGGGGGTAAAAAAAAACTTTTTTTGTTTACTATATGTAGTGTATAGTTTCCTACATTTGCGGAGAAAATAAATCGGCTATAGTTTCAGTCATTTTAAATCTGTTACAGTGTAGGGCTACATCGAGTTTATTTAAGGAAAGACAAAAATTGTTTCGCCGAAAATATATAGCCGAGAAAAAAAAATGTAGACGTCAATATTTTTTTCTTGGTTTTGAATTTGTGTACAAACACAAATTTATGTATTTGTTTGGGTATTTGACAAGAGTGACACTAAATTGGTTTTTCATTAACAACAGATAAACATTATAAAAATACTAAGAAAACATCTATCTTTTATTTATGTTTGCTATTTTAAGATGTTTAAATTCATAACTTCCAACAATAAGGACGCTGTTTGATTGTGACGTCACAAGACAGTAATCCCTATAAATTCCCCAGTAACGGAGCGTTTTTGATGTTTCATAAAAATAACAGTTGTTCTCATAGTTTTATTTTTTTATTTAAGGTTTAATGATTTTATTTTCGTTCGCAGAGGACACGTTGTCGAAGATCGGGCCGGGCAAGCGGATCGCGGAGCGCCGCGCGTACCTGTTCGACGGCTTGCTGCTGCTCTGCAAGCCCATCACCAGCATCGTGAGTCGAACTTCACCATATTCTGTAGCGGCTGTTCTAATGCCCAGTCGCGGAATGAAAATGTTGACCACCTTAAGATCTGTTTTTGCTTGCTCAGTATAAGTTATCAGTATCTGCTTATCGACCGATCCGTCATTATAAATGTCATTTCACTACATGGCCCTGACACTACAGATACATGGTTACCATGGTCACGTATAAACAACAGCAACTATTGGTTCAAACTGAACTAAAGTCTTTATTAGTTGTTACAAAAGCGTTGCTATGGTCACGTATAAACAACAGCCACTATTGGTTAACTCAACTTACATAGTCTTTATTAGTCGTTACAATAGCGTTGCTATGGTCACGTATAAACAACAGCCACTATTGGTTAACTGAACTTAGTCTTTATTAGTCGTTACAAAAGTGTTGCTATGGTCACGTATAAACAACTGCCACTATTGGTTAACTGAACTTAGTCTTTATTAGTCGTTACAAAAGTGTTGCTATGGTCACGTATAAACAACAGCCACTATTGTTTAACTGAACGTAGTCTTTATTGGTCGTTACAAAAGGGTTGCTATGGTCACGTATAAACAACAGCCACTATTGGTTCAATATTATTTCTCTCGTCTGTTACACAGTTTAAAAAGGTAAGATGTGCATGCAACGTGTCAAATGAATTTATTTGAAAACTGGTCAACCTTTTCGTTCCGCGACTATTCATTACGTACAGTCAAGTGTAAAAGTATGTAAATTTTGATGTATTTTTATTTTTGTATTTTTGTACGATTTTGCAGAAACCGAAGTTAACTCGCTTAGGGTTAAAGATATTTAATATTTTTATCTTGATAATTGTAGTTTTCGCCTATGTCTTAATGATATTTTATATTCAGATACGTTATGCTCATACTAAACGCATTTAAGTTCCGTCGCCAATTATTAATAGATTCTACGTTACCATAATATGGTAGGTAAAACGCTACCATAATATTATTTCTACCTTATTTTCGAGGAACGCT
Source organism: Acleris laterana (assembly GCA_963966035.1). Taxonomy (NCBI): domain Eukaryota; kingdom Metazoa; phylum Arthropoda; class Insecta; order Lepidoptera; family Tortricidae; genus Acleris; species Acleris laterana. The sequence goes on along the minus strand of OZ014467.1, from coordinate 8,795,449 downwards.
TTTGCGCGCAGGTGACGTATCTTAATATAAAATTTCATTTCTATGTCCACGTAAAGTTTGTTTCTTTATTCGAGGTGTCCCAGTGTTTGCTTTTCACTTTGTTTGTAAAAAATAACTTTATGTGGTTATTTAAATAAAAAAAGGGCAAGTATTAATAGATTTGTAATGATTTTAATTATTAAGGGAAAATTACAAATTACAAATATTCTGATTAAAAAACATAATTTTAGAAACTAGTAAAAATCGCTGAATGTACATAGGGGTTAAATGGATAGCTTTTTAGCTGCTTTATCAGCCCTAGGCGGGTTGACGTCGGTTTTGGGACACCCTGTATAAAATGTTGTTGTTGTCGCTGTTGTCACCTGTACGGGGAGAAACGTATTGGATATTGATAACAAAACGGAATAATTCCATACATATCGCTCATTGAATACAAAACGGACACATTCCAAAATAATTTGCTCTTCCATTAAAAATCGTATTCCAACAGCTTCTAATTTTAAAATGCAACACTGACTCATTTCGTATTGTGTCTGTTTTGTATTCAATGAACGATATTTTTGGGGACATATCGGGAGTACTACTTTTTCTTGTTCAGAATGATGATCCCAACCGACGTGCATTTTTTTCCCAATTCTGAAGAGAAAGTCAAAGGTGTGGTATTTTTTTGAAACTCCCCATTCATGGTATGTCCGCAGGTGGGCGTGGGCGGCGGCGGCGGGGGGGGGGGCGCGGGCGGCGCGCAGCCGCTGAAGCTGAAGGAGCGCCTGCACGTGCGCAAGCTCGAGCTCGTCGACCGCCCCGACAGCGACGGTACACACACACACACACTACACACACTACACACACTACACACGCTACACACACTACACACACAACACACACAACACACGCTACACGCGCTACACACACTACACACACTACACACACTAAACACACTACACACACTACACACGCTACACACGCTACACACACTACACACACAACACACACAACACACGCTACACGCGCTACACACACTACACACACTACACACGCTACACACACTGCACACACTACACACACTACCAGTGTTCGGAATTTTCACGGCAAAACAAAAGACTGTCGCAAATTTACTAGGGTAAGAGATAATTTTTCATCGATATTGATAGTAAAATAAATAATGGTCCACCAAATAAATAAATAATACATTATAAAATACATTACGTTTGTGTAAAGTTATATCGAAACAGATTCAATTTCTTCTTCAAAATCCACATCAGTACACACAACAGCACATGCCATTTTATTTGGTTTCTGATAGTTATATTATAAGAGTAGATAGTCATTAATTTTTCGACGTTCTCTGGGAGTAAAATAAAGCCATTTATGTACACTGAATGATCAAAGGCAAAAGGACGGGTTATTCAATATTTTCATTAAAAACAAGATGTCGTTAAGGCTTAAATAATAACTTTTACACTGAATAATCTGTGAATTACTGTTTTTTTTTTGCATATTATTTTAAATTATAAAATATTGCATAGTAATTCTCGATATCGATGAAAAATTATTTCTTACCCTAGTAAATTTGCGAGTCTTTTATTTTGCCGTGAAAATTCCGAACACTGCGCACTACACACACTACACACAGCGGGACACTACAGTACTAGGCAGATAAGAAGTAAATCCTGACATATAGCACGAAGTTCCTGACTATTGACATTGTTGACAACAGTAAAACAATGCCAAACTTATTTGTTGCGTATCAAGGAATAGTAATAACAGCATTGTTTGCCAGCTGTCAACATCATCCATATTCTGAAACTTCATGGTTGTGCAATGTGTCAGTATTGACTTCATATCGGCCGGGCACTATAGCCATATGAGACCACAAGACCAAACCCAACTTTTTGAGTGATGACAATCGACATTCACAGATTTCTGATAAAAGGTACAGTCAGCGAGAAAATCGTCGGAAATTAGTAATTTATTTTTTAATGCCAATCGATCCCATTTCTCATAAGGATTTAAAAAAATCTTGGAGACCAACTGAGGTTGGAGTACTAGAACACTCACAAATCAAAGAAAACGTTTTCCATACATTAAGTAGGGCAAAACCAAAGTAGAAATACCTTTTATCAAAAATCTGTGAATGTCGATTGTCATCACTCAAAAAGTTGGGTGAGGTCTCCTAAGATAATTTTCGCCTGGCAGCAAGGGTTCTGGTAGCTGCCTTAATGCCCGATCTCAACTTTCCGCCCTGTATACTTTAAGTTTTAAATCAAACTATACCTGTTTTTGTTTTGTGGCGCTTTTGTATTTAAGCGAAATGTTGGTAGCACAAGGGACCTCATTGGAGGATTTACTGTCATTACTCATTTAGTACAAAAAGAAATTCGTCCACAGAGAATTAGTCGTCAAATCGGAAAAAATGCCAAATTGAAGTATACCTATTAGGATAGTTTTCCATCCAGAATATTGTCCAAAATAGAATCATGTCCTCTGGTAAAATTGTCCTAAATTAATATAGGCCGACAGGAATAATAACCATTTGTATTTATGTTCACTTGGAAGTATTACCATTTGAAATATGTACAAATGGAAATACGTCCATATTTATTATTATTTGCAAATACCTTCCCCGTAAACCATGTACGTACATTGACAATCATACTCGTAGATATTACGTCCATTTGTATTTAGGGCCAGTCGGAAATATAACTACATCTCTTTTTGAGGGTAAAACAGCCGGAGTAATTACTGTTACGAGAGACAGTCCGTACTTAAATTTACATTAAGGTCTCAAATAAAATAAGACAATATTCACTTTGTGCGTATTAAACTTTGCACATTTTTTATAACGGACATAATTCATTTCAGACTTAATTAATTTTTAACGAAAATAAATTTGGTCATAACATTTTATTAGATTTACACTTTGGTCAAAATTCCAAATGGTCAATTCAAGTGGACGAATTTCTTTTTGTACTTAACCTTTTGGTACCCGCCGGCTCCCGAGAGAGCCAGTAAAATAAAGTACTTGAATTATATCTTAAGGCACTAAAGACAGTTTTGTTTTTTCGCTATATGTATCGGGTTTTGAAAGGTTAATGACAGTAAATCCATTGGAGTGCCCTCCTCGCTGACGTTGACATTAAGGCATCAACTGACATTAGGATATCACTGACATTAATTAATAAATGACCCAATGATGATCAATGTACCGGTCGTTCTGCTCAACATCCCCGAGCCGAGCGAGGTGTACGACTCGCAGCGCCCTGGCGAGTGCCTGGCTCAACGCTGACACCGGGGCGTGACTGACGCTAGGGTTTCACTGACTTCAGGGCTTCACTGACATCAGGTCATCACTGACATTAAGGCATCAACTGACATTAGGGTATCACTGACATTCATAATATCCAACTCTCGTCTCTAGCTCTCTGATTTTGCATTTACGCAAAACATTAGCTGACAAAATCCGTTGTTAAGTTCGCTATATGTATCGGGTTTTTGAAAGGTTAATGACAGTAAATCCATTGGAGTGCCCTCCTCGCGGAACGTTATTAACATACCCCGGCCGGCGAGAGCAAAAATGCTTCTGCTCCTAGTCCTTAATTAAATATCGACTATTCTATCGACATATGGATGTCAATAGAATAGTCGACATTTAAATAAGTACATTTATTATTTTTAAGCTTATATACTATTTCAATCAACTGATTACAATTATAATCAATTTATCATACTCACGGGAATGTTTGATATCTGGCAGAGAAGTGGAACTACCTAATACAGAACAAATTCATAATCACTATGAATTATTTCGTTTTGCTCCGATTACTACAGTAGATTTAGAACGGTCCTTTAGTTTGATGAAATGGATTTTATCGCCAAAGCGAAGGAGTTTAAAATCAGAAAATTTTGAAAAAATGCTGATTGTGTATTACGAAAATTACATAAAATACTGAATAAATACAATCACTTGGTTTTAATTTTGTTTACAACAATAATTAATACTTCTGCATATCATAACGGTGGTCCAGTACATCGTGTTGTTTTTATCGACATCGGCCAATGTGTGTGTCCTCGCACTATTAAGCTGTCAACGCATTTTTCTCTCGCCGGCCGGGGTATGGTTATTAATAAAGCCTCTCGTTGAATCGAGGTAGATGGCGGGAAAAGGGCGGTAGAGTGTCGATCGCGTTCGGTTGTGTCTGAGAAAATTATTTAAAATATTTTGCTGTTTAAGGTGTAAATTTCAATTTGTTTATAAAAATAAGTTGCTATTTCTCTATGTTATATCTTTTTTGGTGGTTGTTGTAGATGGTAAGTGTTTTTGTATTGTGATTGTGAGCAGAATAGTGGATTAATATTTTTTTTGTGTTTGGCGGGTAATCTATGCCAGCATCCTCATGAACTGGGATGCTGGCCTGGACGACCCGGGGGGTAAGCTTACCCCCGTTCTAGATAATATTGACCTTTCTCAACATGAGGAATTTGAAAAGAATCAGGTAGTCCGTTTAAGTTCCAAAATGGGTAAAAAAAAAACGGAAAGAGCGCGCACCCGGGAGCACGATAAAAATGTCACTAGGAACAGATCGCGATCAAGGTCCGCAACGTCAAGGCGATCGGAAAGTGATATGGATAAGGACACGTTAATTGGTAGTCAATCGTTAAAGGACACTCCGTTGCCTCTGGGGCAAAAAAGCACTGATCCGACTTCTTCGTCTTCCACGCCTTCAGCGTATCTAATAGCGACACCCATTAATACTCAGCAGTCTCAGACTCCCGACTCCCCGTTTACCCCAATTGGACGTGATAAATATACTTCTAATGATCAAGGTCCGTTTGTGGTACACGTCCAGAGGATTGAAGTATCTCCTGATTCGGGACCTGTGCTACATCCGGTGTCTTTTGGTCTTTTTCTTCAAAAAAGGAAAAGGGAATTTCCAAATATAATTGATGGAAGTATTAAAAAAATTGGACGGAATAGGGCTTCGGTGAGTTTTCACTCGGCGGAGGATGCGAATCGTTTTGTAGATTCGCCCTCTATTTCACAGCACAAGTACAAGGCGTTTGTTCCAACCTTTAACGTTACTAGATTAGGGCTTGTGAGAGGAGTGCCTTCCGAATGGACTCCAGAAGAAGTATTGGATAACATTCAGGTTCCTGTAAATTCGGGAGGAGCTCGTCCAGTTAAAATACGACGGCTTAATTTTAAAAAAAGTAGGGCAGATGGGACTTTCTCCTGGCTGCCTTCAGAAACTGTAGTCGTTACTTTTGATGGTCAAACCTTACCGAAGAGGATATTTGTCTGTTTCAATTCCCTTCCGGTGGAACAATATCAACTTCCTACGGTGCAGTGTTTTCATTGTTGTCGTTTTGGACATACTAAGGAAAAGTGCAGGTCTCCTCCGCGGTGTTTCCGATGTGGTGGACCCCATGCGGGGGACTCTTGTGCAGTTAATGCACAGGAGGGCAATTGCTGCAATTGCCCACAGGGGCTAGGTGGCGGTCACTTTGCCAATAGTAAAATGTGTCCAGAGTATGGTCGCCAAGTTTCCATTAAAAAAACAATGACTGATGAGAATATAACTTATGCAGAGGCGTCAAATTTGCATGCCAAGGTTGTCCGTCAGTCTTATGCGAATGTAGCAGCGTCCTCAACCCCGGAATCATCTTCGTACCGGAAGACTGTGTTCCGCAGTCCCCGCCCCCCTCCTGCCATGTCTAAAGGTTATGACAGAAAAGCTCATGAGGACATCATTAAGGACCCCGTCATTAATTTTGGGCCTGTGTTTTCTGAAAACCCTCCCCAACGCGAAAGTGTCATTTTTTCTAGGGAATTAATCAAAATAATTTCTGCTTTGATAAAACTATTCTCCCCGTCTAATCCATTAGCTAATACTTCTTTGTTGTCCCACGTTGCACCTTTTATTTCTTCCCTTGTATCATCTTTTAATAATGGATCAAGTAGTCCTTCAATGGAACTGCCGCAGTATCTCTAATAAAAAGCATGATTTTCTGTTTTTGATTAACAAATATAACCCTTTTGTAATAGCTGTGTCGGAAATTTGGCTTAAACCCGATTCCAATTTTAAATTACCTGGCTATGTCTCTTTGATGGACTGTCGATCAGATGGACGCGCGGGTTCCGCCCTGTTCATCAGAGATCATCTTACATTTTCACCTGATTCCATCCCCCATCATAGTTCTAGTTATAATATAGTAAGCGTTCGGGTTGAAGGTATCACATTTTTATCTTTATATATCCCAAATCCTAGTGCTGTAATCTTTAATGAGTTAAAGCAGTTGTTAGTGTCACTCCCCCTTCCATCCATTATTTTAGGTGATTTTAATATCCATCATCGTCTATGGGGTTGTGATAAGAATGATTCACTTGGCGAACAGCTGTTAGAAATAATGGATTCGAGAAATTTGTGCCTCTTGAATACAGGTACGGCGACTCTCCGTACATCTCCAAATCATGCAGCTAGTGCAGTAGATATATCATTGTGCTCGCCTGTGCTTGCGTCTCAGATCACTTGGGACGTTTTAGATAACTCATATGGAAGTGACCATTTTCCCATAATTCTTTGCCTTCCCTCAATATCTCCCAAAAACCCTCCTACTATAAAACCCCTTTTGGAATATAATATTAATCATGCTGATTGGAATTTGTACAGGAAACTTCTTGATGCCGACGTTAAATATCTCCCTAAAATTACTTCGAATTCATTGCAGTTTTGTTCAGATGCATTAGTCTTAGCTTTAAAATCTACAGCAAGTAAGGTATTTCCTCTTAAGAATGCTGCTACAGATAAAATGTCTTCTCCGCCGTGGTGGGACAAGGAATGCTCTATTGCAGTCAAAGAGAGGAAAAAGGCCGAAAAAACGTATGCTACTAGCATGACGACAGAAAATTTTAATCTGTTAATTAATGTGATGGCTGAAACTAAATCTATACTGCGTAATAAGAAGTCTGACGGATGGAAGTCATTCTGTTCCACGTTAAGCCCCGCCACTCCAAATACTATAGTTTGGAAAAATATACGAAAATTTAGAAGTTCATACAAACCCCGTTCTTGCTCGCATCCTACATCGATAGAATGGGCGGAGTACTTCCTAAATAATATAGCTCCTCCATTCGTTCCTTCTTTACTCGACTTACCTATCTATCATGGGAACGTCGAATCGGTGGACCATCTTGACCAAACATTCACAATCCTGGAACTTAAAAATGTACTTAAATCAGTTAAAGATTCTACTCCAGGTCATGATGGAATACCGTATTCCTTTATAGCAAAAGCTGGTGATCCATTTCTTTTGTATTTTCTGAACCTATTAAATTGTATATTACTTAATGGACATTCACCTGCATCCTGGAATCGATCATATCGGCCAATAGCTTTATCCTCCGTCCTGTTAAAGATTTTAGAACATCTGATTAAAAATCGTTTGGAGTGGTTTATAGAGAGCAGGGAATTGTTAGGGAAATCTCAATTTGGGTTCAGAAAGGGAAAAAGCACTATGGATAGTTTGGGCATTTTTACTACTGACATAAGATTATCACTTTCAAAGAATGCGTCTGTAGTAGCTGTGTTTCTGGATGTTGAGGCAGCCTACGACAAGGTTCGGCTCCCTATTCTCAGGGAGAAATTCCAAAAGCTGAGAATTCCGCTGAGGCTTGCAAACCTTGTAGGTAACCTTCTCTCGGAGCGGAATATTACTTTCCGCGGAAGAGATCCTCAGGTAAATCCATCTAGATTGGCCTGGGGTGGACTTCCTCAGGGTTCAGTACTAAGTCCTTTGCTCTATAATTTATACACTCATGATTTAGATAGTTTTGTCGGCGGGAGCCAAATTTTACAATATGCTGATGATTTATTAGTTTATTACTCTAATAGCAATTTAGAGACGGCCAGGGATGTCGTGCAAAACTCCCTTAAATCTTTAAATAACTGGCTTGATAATAATGGTTTATCTCTATCGCCACTAAAAAGCTGTGCAGTAGTTTATTCTCGAAGAAGAGTAACACCAAATGTAAGCATTAAAATTAATGAATCCGTTATTCCATGTAATTCTTTTTATAAATTTCTTGGAGTTGTTTTGGACTCTAAATTAAACGGTTCTCTTCATGTTGAACACATAATGAAGAAATGCGAGCGCGGACTTAATACTCTTAGGTGTTTGTCGGTTGTTTGGTGGGGGGCTCACCCAACATCGCTTAGGATATTGTATAATGCTACTATAAGAAGCGTATTGGATTACGGCTAATTTTTACTGGAGCCGGGTATTAAAGTAGCCTTGAGGGGACTGGACCTGATCCAGGCCAAAGCCTTGCGAATCATTGCCGGGGCTATGAGATCTAGTCCTATCAATGCCCTTCAAGTTGAATGCGCTGAACCCCCACTCAGATTAAGAAGGCAATTTTTGTCTGATAGTTATTTATTCCGAGCCTTTCAGTTCTCACACCATCCTATTATCCACCGATTATGGGACCTTAAATCGGCTCCATGTTGGAACGGCAAAGACCCACCCTGCTTGGTGAAAAGCTTGGAAAAAATGTATTCTATTAAAGACCCCATTTGTCACTTTCCGAAACTCCCACTATTTCAGTATAGCTATGAAACTATTATACTACAAGAAATTCGCCTCGAATTATTTTAAACGGTAACATTTGTCATGATGATCCTTGTGCTGATGAATATTTACGTCAAATTATTAACCAGGAATGGAAAGGCTGGAACACGATTTTTTGTGACGCTTCCAAATTATCACCGGTAGGGTGTGTTGGAGTAGGAATATATCACTCACAGTACAATGTTTTTCAAAAAGTTAAATGTCCCCCGGAGACTTCGGTGTTTACTGGAGAATGTATCGGTGTTTTGGAGAGTATAAAATATATTTTACTTTTTAAGTTGAAAAAAACTATTATTTTATCTGACTCGCGTAGTTGTTTGCAGGCTTTACTCTCTAACCCTTTTTCGGTCAAATTTCACAACCCAATTTTGTATCAAATTAAGGATTCTCTAATGGCTTGTAATGTGAACGGATTCGAGGTCGCTCTCTTCTGGGTCCCTTCGCATACGGGGATTAGTGGCAATGAGAAGGCGGATCTTATCGCAAAGGAAGCTGTGGTGTCAGGGGACAAAGTCCCTTTTAAAAACTACAGTCATGACATTATTTCTTTACCATTAAAATTCTTGGTACAAGCATGGTCTGCCTATTGGACTGCTTCAAGTAGATCTAAAGGGAGACGGTTTTACTCCATTCAACCAACAGTATCCAGAAAGCCATGGTTTGCCAAGATTTTTTTCCCAAAACAATATTGTTCCACACTTATCCGTATGCGTCTTGGTCATTGTTGTACAGCCTCTCATCTAGCCAAAATCCATATTCGGGACTCCTCGTTGTGCGAATGTGGTTTGGATGAAGGTGACCTCAATCATATATTTTTTAACTGTCCGCTATATGACAACTCCATCTTATATAATGAGTTAATTAGATTAAAAGTATCTTTCCCTACCCATATGTTGGAACTGTTACGTTGTAAAGATAAAGAGGTGTTTTCTGCTTTAGCCGTGTTCTGCCACCATCATAATATAAAAATGTAGTTAGGTTTTTATTGTAAGTTACTGTATTGTATATTGTTTTGTATAATGTGTTCTTATCGTATTGTTGATTGTATATATGTAAATATAAAAACAGGAATAGCAACTTCTTAATTCTTCAAAATTTCGCATCCGTCTATAAATATAGTTTTAATTATTTAAAATCGACATGACACTGGCTAAATGGCTACGCCGAAAGAGCCAAAAAAAAAAAAAAAAAAAAAAGCCTCTCGTTGGTGGTGCAGAGGCGCGGCACTGCCTGGAGCTGTGCCCGCGCGTGGGCCCGCCCGTGGTGCTGGCGTGCGCGTCGTGCCAGGAGAAGCGCAACTGGATGTGCGACCTGGTCATGCTCAACACCAAGCCCATGCTGGACCGCACGCTCGACAGGTACATACCACAATGCAGGGTTTTTTTTTTTTATGTCATAGAGCAGACAAACGAGCACACAAGCCACCTGATGGCAGAGATGGGCAAAATGTAACTGGGTAAGGCCACGGGGCGTTCGAACCGCCCCGTCTCGTGTGTTACCAAAATAGACAAAGATTTATGTCTGTGGCATTTATTTTTAATTACAATAGGTAGTTATGATTAGGTTCTTACATAATACCTGGAAAATAAATGCTTTTTGTAATGTTACATGTATTGTTTTGGTAACACTTTCGCGGGGGCGGTTCGAACGCTCCGTGGCCTTACCCAACTAACGATTAACAATTAAGATTACTAGAATTAATTGCGAAGGACGATTGAAAACGACGATTGATCAATCTTAGTTGTATAGACTGCAACTAATTTAGTTGCCGATTGATATCGGACAACTAAATTTTGTAATCGACTAATTAGTTAGACTAATTTCTCGCGACTAATGTTAGAAGCAAATTGAATAGAAAACCTCGGTATGGCTATGTTGACGGATTAATTAGGACATCTTAACGGATGTTTAAAAACAAAATAGTCACACGATATAAATCTCAGCAGTTTAATCTCTGTTCTAACTATTATTTTGCTACTAAAGTAGTGCATCTCTCTGAAATTAGATTAAATTTCTCTTATCTAAGGATAAATAAGAACTGGGTAATTTGTGCATTTCAAATTATACGTGTATAATTTTAGCTCAATCGGTTAAAGATATCTGCTTCAAAATCATTCGCAAAATTCAACCCAAACTAAAATAGTTACAACATACGAGTACCTCCAATATTACATACATACCTTCTTGTAGTTACATATTGCAAGATAAAAAATGAAAAAACGGTTTTACTATAGATTTAATCCGGACGGACCCTGCACAAGGTCCTACCACCCGCAAACCCAACCCATAACCCAATAATTAACCCATTCAGGCTCTATTTTCCACCGTCATATATTTTTCCCCTGTTCAGATAGAAACCTAATTTTTGTACAGATTACGTCTATTACTTCACAACTAAGTGTAAAAATAAAGGGTCTGTCATTATTCTATAAAAAATTATAACATCTTAAGACTGCACCGAGCAAACGTCGAGCGTCCAGTGGCGCCCTCATTACTATTATTGTGTTTTCTAATTAACTAAAGTATTTCCTTGGAATCAGACGATACGTTTTTGTAGCGCAAGTAAAAACACAATTTATGGGATACGTTACAAACTTTAATAACAATTACCCTTTGAGTAGTCAGCTTAACGGGAAAAGGTGCCTTTTTCCGTTAAGTTGATAACTCGAAGGTGAATTGTTATTAAACTATGTGATATACCCTATAAGTTGTGTTTTCATTTGTAGTACAAAAACCTACCGACCAATTTCAAGGAAATACTTTAGTTTATTAGAAAACACAATAATAGTAATGAGGCCGCCACTGTACATCCGGCGTACGCTTGCGGCACAGCACAGTGAAAAAACCGTAGAATAAGACCTGTATATAATTATGTACCCATTTGCGTTGAACAAATAAACACGCTGACGACGCGCTGGCCTAGTGGGTAGTGACCCTGCCTACGAAGCTAGCGGTCCTGGGTTCGAATCCCGGTAAGGGCAGATATTTGTGTGATGAGCGCGAATATTTGTTCCTGAGTCATGGATGTTTTCTAATGTATTTAAGTATATATTTCTCTATATAAGTATTTATATCGATGTTTAGTACCCATATTACAAGCCTAGAGCTTAGTTTGGGACTAGGTCGATTTTTTTTTATTTTTTTTTTATTGCATCGGGTAGACAAACTAGCACACAGGCCACCTGATGGTAAGTGGAAACTGTGACCCATAGACATTCGCAATCACAAGACTGCAATGCAATCCTAAGACTGCAAATGCGTTGCCAACCCTGAGGCTAAGGTGGAATGCCTCTATGCTAGTCATTTCACCGGCTGGTGTGAGATTGTCCCCTTATATTTATATTTATATTTTTATACTATAACTATGACTAATATTGAAATTAAAATGTGCACAATAATAGCCTTCTCTGATCTCTCGATCATTGACCTGAGTGTGTTGCCCCAGCATCCTGCTGGACCTGGAGAAGCGGCACCCGCTGAAGCTGCCGCCGCCCGAGCTGTACCAGTTCGCGGAGCCCGACTCGCTCGACAACATCCGCCTCGAGGAGAAGCAGGGCAGCGCGCCCGCGCCCCTCATCAAGGTATTTTTACTTTAAAACTATTCTACCGATTTATATCGAGTGTTATTTCAGTTTGATCTGGGTTGTACCGGTTTAGTGTGCACATGGCCTCCCAACTCGAGTGACGTATAATTAGTACTTTAATAAACTCATAGATGGCGTTACAGGTATAGAGTGAAACATTTGAATCAGTAATCGTGAAGATTTCATGATATTTACACCTTAATAAATTAGTATCTTAATTATATCAAAAACATACATAAAATAAGGGTATATTTTATAAGTTAAATGCAATAAAATTTATAATTACTCCATCAATCTCATTCAATTCTTGTGAGCTTTCAAGCTTGCTACGTCTTACTGGGTACTGTCACTAGATGGCGCCATGGAATCAATCATTAATCGGCGCAGATGTTCCTCTGAATTAATAACGCTACCACAATGTGATACGTAGGTTTATAGCGATTCGCCGATTACATATTATTTTTTATATTTATTATTTAGCTGGTTTTTAGCAAACTATTTGAAATCGAAGTATTAGACGATAATTTTACTATTCTTCTTTACTATTGGTGTTAAAGGCGTATTTTTTGAGATGTAAATAGGTATTTAAATATCAGGGGACAATGTCACACCAATTTAAATGATATACTCTGTACTAAAAGGGAATAAGTACTAAGTATATAAAGTAACTTCTTGCTATTCGCTACACGAAAAATTAGAGTATGTATTCTTGTTATTTACAAAATAAAAATACGTTTCCACGCTATATTCGTCATTTTATAGTTTGAAGAATATTCTGGGGTCTCTATTTGAGGCAATTTACAGTCTTTTAAGGACAAGTTCCAATTCGATTAACAACCGGCGAAAGTTATAAAAAACCGGTTTTTAACCGAGATCAAAATGTTTCGGTTAACCGGTTTGCATTCCTTAATATCTCTCCGGAAATCCTTTTCAGAAGTTCCTTTTCGGAGCGAAACGCCTTGTGCGAAGAAAGGTGTTCTAATTTTCATTTATTTATTTATTTAAGTAGAACTAACAGCTTTAACAATTCAGATAGTAACTTAAATAGATGTACACACAGTGCCAATTACAGGAACTCACCTTTTTTTTAAATCAGTTCTTATAAAAGCTGCTCTTGTTGTAGATGTTATACCGGTTTTATACAAGTTACACGAGCTTTCATGCAGGCTCTATGCATTTTTATGCTGTTCTCTTTATTTTCGTTTTTATGCAGCGCTTCATGCATTTTATTCCCGTATATAAAGGAATCCAAAATTCAAATTCAAAATTCAAAATATTTATTCAGTAAATAGGCCACATGAGGGCTCTTTTACACGTCGGTAATATAGGGTGAGTCTACCAGCGCTTCGGACGAGTCCATCATTGCGGAGAAGAAGCGCCGCAAAAAACTCCAGCAGAAGGTCATTTTTTCAATCATAAAAACATAGTATTTAAAACTAAATTACATTAAGTAAAGTAAGTAATAAATTTTAAATACCTCCTGGCGATGATGGTTGAGAATAAATGAATAGTCCAAATTCGGGTAGTTAATTATATTACCAGGCGGGCACCAGTACGCGTGAGTACTGCTGTGTGTGGAGGCGAGACCGAGACTGGCCAATACTAAATCGGCGCCCGCGTTATTAGCTAAAACCACGGAGTAGAGAACTAATGGAGGACGCAAGTGGGCGTTCCCGTATCGCCGAGTGTTTGTGCAGTTGCACAAACTTCGCCCACAGACTATTATCAGTCTTATGTCAACCGACTCGGTGTGCATGACATTTGTATAATTGAGAAAAAAATATTATCAATGTAAAAATGCCGTGTTGCGCTATCTCAAGCTGCAAAAATGCAAGCAGAACAAAAACGATGTCTAATGCGGGCATTTCTTATCATCGGTAAGTATTATTTTACTATTTATTGAAATAATACAAATGTTAATCTTCTTTGATATAATTCGCGTCCAATATTGAGTAATAATCTACTCTATTTCTTAGAAGTTACAGTTCATAATCATATATCATGACAACTGCCAACTAATCTAGATTGTTCGCTAATTCGATACTCCAACTGTCAAACAATACTCGCTACTCGAGTGCTGTGCGAAGTTTTTTCGACATTCATATCGATAAAAGTTTAATCAATTATTATGTTAACCGAAATGTGGAAGAAAGTAACAGATACACAACACACCCGTATTCACAAACGTCACTATGAGGTCTCACAGTGCTCACGAACGCACAGGGTGGTTCAAATCGTGTCATAAACCAAAGGTCAGTCAAACAGGACCAATCACAAAGCTGTATTGAACGCAGTGCGTTTACTCAGTGAAGGATCCCTTAAGTATTGTTTGTGAATACGGGTGACAGAAACTTAAGTGTTACTTAGAATTTACCTACGACCATGGAGATCCAGTGGTGGCTTAGTAACTGTTTAAAAAGTCTTCTCAACCGTTTTAGATTCCCAAAAGATCCAAATGTAAAAAAAATAATGGATGGATGTCACAGGGAGGATGATTTATATGTATATTGTTAGGTTTGAGGTTATGGACCGGAGATGAATACACAAGCATAGTCTGTTGCTAACTCATTTTATTTATCTTTACAACCTATAGCTACGTACATGCGTATCTATGCATAGTTACATTGCTTCGCCGTACACAAACAACCTATACGCTATAACTAGAGCTACGTGAGTATATTAAACCTAACACTCCCTCACACCAATTCAAAAGAAATCCTGGATGTCAAAAGGTCTCCGTCTTCTAGTGTTGACCTTTGACATCCCCGGGTCAGAATCACTTTGATCATCGGACACCACGTCCTCTGCCTGGCGCGACGTTGGAGTCTGCGGCGGTGTCGCCGTCTGTGGGAGGCTCGGCGACGACTCGGGCGACGCGGCTGGCTCGCTGCTAGTAGCAGGAGAACTGGCGGCCGAAGACAGCTGCTGGGAAGCAGACGGCAGAAGGACTGCCTGTAAAATATCAGTTTCGCCCTCGCCTTCTTGGCATCTGGTAGATTCGGCTTCAGATACTTTTGCCGGCTGCTGACTCTCAACATTCAACTCCTCCCCTTTATATTTGAGCAGCTGATCAGTATGTTTCTTTAAAGTTTTATTATTGTCTATTTTAACTATATAAATGCTTCTTCCTATACGTTTTACAATTACACCGAGTGTCCAAAATGACTTTAAATTTTTAAACATTTTTATTAACACTGTTTCACCACAATGAAAACTAACATTTCTTTTTCCGTCGTAATATTTAATCTGCAAGTCCTGTTTGGCGGCAACATGGCCAGCGAGTGCTGTGTGAGACAGAGGTGAGGACGTAGGTTGAGACGGCTGTAGCCGTAATAAATCGAGCCTACTTCTTAACTGATGCCCGAACAAGACCTGTGCAGGAGATGTGTTTGTTGAACTGTGCTTAGAGTTCCTATACATAAACAAATATTCCTGCAAGTGTACATTTATATTACGAGTATTAATACCAGACATAATAATTTTCTTGATTGCAGTTTTGATTATTTTTACATAAATTTCTGCCTGCCCATTGCTAGATGGGCTGTAAGTTGGCGTTGTGACATGTTCGATGCCATTAATAGCACAAAACTTATTAAACTCATTTGATGTAAATGATGTACCGTTATCCGTACATAAGGTACGAATTACGCCAAACCTGGACATAACTTCACACAATTTTTCAAGAACAACACGAGTGCTATAAGTGGCAGACACATCAAAGCACTCAACCCACTTTGAATAAGCATCGACGATTACCAAAAAATATTTGCCATTTAGTGGCCCTAATATGTCCATGTGCACCCGATGCCAGGGCTCCGGTGGGAGCGGCCACGGAGCGAGCGGGGCACGCGGCGGCGCGGCGCGGAGTCGCTGGCACTCCGCGCAGGCGGCCGCGCGCCGCTCCACGTCTGCCGATAGGCCCGGCCACCAAAATCGCGATCGGCCTTCGGCTTTCATTTTATTAACTCCTAGATGTCCCTTGTGCAGCTCATTTAATATTTTGCTCCTTAGAGACTGCGGAATTACTAGTTTAAAACCTCTAACCAAGCAACCTCCTTCTACAGATAACTCATTTCGATAAGTATAGTAAGGTTGTATTGAACGATCTAGTACTCTGCTCGGCCAGCCGCACAAAATATTTTTAACTACCTGTGAAAGCGTGTCGTCCGATCGCGTTGCCTCGCAGACGTTATCTATAGAAATAGGTACATCTCCGTCAAGTACAAAGTTCAAGTAAACTGCGCGGTCAGCGTCTCGCTCGCTCACCGCCGGCGCCGGATCTTTGCTATCGATGTCACTCACTGATCGACTTAAAAAATCAGCTGTGTTCTGTGCGCTAGTCACATATTCGATTTTATAGTTGTACGCTGACAAAAACAAGGCATATCGTTGAAGTCGGTTGGCCGATACCTCTGGGACACCTTTATCTGGCTTAAATATGGAAAGCAGAGGTTTGTGGTCGGTTCTAAGAATAAAGGGTTCATCCCGACCATACAGATATTGGTGGAACTTCCTGACACCGAACACTATAGCCGTGGCCTCCTTCTGTATTTGGCTGTATTGTTTTTCAGCACTACTTAACGACCTTGATATATATGAGACCGGACGTTCTACACCGTCCTCATTTATTTGGGATAGAATTCCCCCTAGTCCTGATGGTCCTGCATCTACCGTGAGGATGAGCTTGGCGTTAGCATCAAAATGAGCCAAGGTGGTGTCCGACGCCAACTGGCGCTTGATGACAGACACCGCATCATCGTGCTCCTGAGTCCAGCACCATTTTGCGTTTTTTAATAGTAATTTATGTAATGGACTTAAAATCGATGAGGTATTTTTTACAAATTGCCTATAATAATTTACTAAGCCAAGGAAAGATTTTAACTGTGTCACATTTTCTGGCCTTTTAGCTTCAACAATAGCCTTGATTTTGTCATGCGATTTGTGTAAGCCAAACTTGTCGATATCGAACCCCAGATAGGAGACAGAGTCCTGGAAAAATGTGCACTTATCTTGCTGTAATACAAGGCCCGCATCCTGAAGCCGCTTGAACACTTCTTGCAAGCGCTGTAAGTGTTGATCCCTATTGCGTCCCGTGACCAAAATGTCGTCCAGGAAAATGCAGATATCTAAACCTGATAAGATACTTTCTAACGCCCGTTGGAAAATGGCCGGGGCGCTTGACAGACCAAACACAAGTCGCGTGTACCTGAACAAACCTTTGTGCGTGTTTATGCACGTGAGATGTTGGCTGTCCTCGCTTAATAATAACTGATTGTAAGCGTTTGAAAGATCCAGCTTAGAAAACTGCTGTCCCCCGTGTAACTTACTAAAAAGCTCCTCTATGCGAGGTAGGGGATATTTTTCCACTAAAAGTTGCTTATTAAGTGACACTGAGAAGTCCGCACATATTCGTATTTTACCGCTTTGCTTAAGCACTGGGACTATAGGACTCGCGTAATCCGAATATTTAACAGGCTCTAAAATACCTAACTGAACTAAGCGATTTAACTCGTCTTCCACTTTAGTTTTAATGGCGAAAGGAAGGGGACGAGCTCTGAAAAATACTGGTTTAGATTCGGGTTTCAGATTAAGACGTACCACTACATCCTTGCAACATCCTAAACTATCTAAAAACAACTTTGGGTACTGTTTGTGAAAGTCGTTAACTAAATCGGTTTCATTGACTGCTATATGATATGTTGGGTGTAAACCGGTTTCAACAATGGGGCGCATTTCTAGACTGAACGCTGATATAAAGTCAGCCAAAATGGGTGGACCCCCATTCATGACCACAAACACATTTAAATTTTTACATACATTCTTGTACCAAAAAGACAAAGTAATGACACCCGATGTTTTTATTAAGTCACCATTGTAACTTTTTAATAACGTCGATGCTTTATTCAATGTGAGTGACCCAAAATATTTATGGTGTAATTTATCAGATATGGCTGTTACAGCAGAACCCGTGTCCAGCTCAAAGTTCATAGGTATTTCGTTAACTAATACACATTCCTGCATAGGTTCACCTTTATAAGTGCGAATATTACAGAGTAATTGCTTACCTTCATCATCACCACTGTCAACACAGCACTCGACAAAATTAAACTTCCTATAGTTTTTCTTGCGACACATTCGCTTGAGATGTCCAATTGACCCACACTTATCGCACGGGGAGTTAGCAAATCTACAATTAGTGGCCGAATGTCCACGGTAACCGCAAACAGTGCACGAAACACCAGTAGGTGCCATGAGGCGCGCGCCTTGAGGCGCGGGCGCCCTGCTGCTAGCCGCCATC
>OZ014467.1:8741397-8776742 GCA_963966035.1 Acleris laterana | reverse complement strand
AGGGACTCGGTCTCTAGTTGCATGGCACTGTAGAATTTATTCCGCTCGGCGAATCCACAAACTTTTGGTTTGAAGTGGCCGTCCAATAGTTGTATGACTTCATCAAAACTAAGGGTTCCCAATTCTTTGGGTAACGCCAGGTCACGTAACAACTTATAAGTGCACTCAGATAAACTGCTTAAAAGAATTGCACGGCGTTTATCCAACACTTTCGTATCGCTCGTTTCAATGACATCATTTGCCAGAAACCACTGCTCCAACCGGCACTTGTAAATAACCCAATCTTGGTTTTCATGATTAAAAGTACTTAACACGCCAACCGAAATTTTAGCCATCGTCGTCACTTGTTAGGTTGGAGGTTATGGACCGGAGATGAATACACAAGCATAGTCTGTTGCTAACTCATTTTATTTATCTTTACAACCTATAGCTACGTACATGCGTATCTATGCATAGTTACATTGCTTCGCCGTACACAAACAACCTATACGCTATAACTAGAGCTACGTGAGTATATTAAACCTAACATATATTTATGCCGAATCACAGCTTTCTAGTACTAAGGGTCTCTGAGCTAGGCTGCGGACGGACGGACGGACGGACGGACGGACATGGCGAATCTATAAGGGTTCGTAGTTTGACTACGGAACCCTAAAAAAAGCTAAGAAATCCGATAATTGTAAAAAAATATTACTCAATTTACTGCATTTTTATGTTGATTATTATAGTAAACATGTTAAATATTCTGTAAATAAGTAAATATTTTAAATTGGCAACCTGTGTTTCATTACCGCCATCATCCAAAGGTATTTTTTTATTCCATAGTTCTCGATCAAATTCACGGACAATGATCCTCAGATATTTTTTCTTAAATATCTGCAATGTACAGATTTCTCCTTCTCAATAGTTAATATTATATGTGCAACACAATACAGATGACTCCTGCTATTTAGTTGTTTATATTTTAACAAGTATTGAATGACCTGGTTACATTTATTTATTTTTTATTGCATTTTGCATAAATTCTCTACATTATTTTCAAAGACACCAAATATTAATATAAATATCACAAAATATCGACAACTACCTATGTGGTACCCGCATCCCTATTCTTTATGCCAAAAGGTCTTGTCTTAATACGGAATTCAAAGCCACATACGACTTTTTAAGTTTCGGACGTTATCGGGCGTATCGAAACATTTAAATTCAACCAAAATTGAATATAGCGCCATCTAATGCCGAGTAGCTGGACTACGATGCTTTTTCTGGAAGTCAAGCGTAGCCAACTAAAAAGACACATGTCACATTTCTGTTACACTCTATTACAGGCCGTAAATTGCTTTCGTTAGAGTAGAGATCCTTTCTGTAAATGGTACTAGGTAACACCAAATGGGTATTGTAACTTTTTACCAATCAAAAGGGTTTTGCAATAGTGTGCCGCGTATCAATTTAACTGTGACTGTGTGGGTTTGGCGACACTGGTTTTCTAAGTAATTAGGCGACCATGCCAGTTCCCCTTATTCTCTATTCCCTGGCTAAAACTGATAACGTAAGCAACATGATGTAGGGGTGTCGCCACAAAATAATAAATCCTTAAAAATCTTAACTGTTCCCCCGCCAGGCCGCGACCATCGGCAAGCTAGTCGAACGGCTGACGTACCACATCTACGCTGACCTGAACCTGGTGCGCACGTTCCTCACGACGTACCGGTCGTTCTGCAAGCCCGCCGAGCTGCTCGACCTGCTCATCGAGCGGTTCAACATCCCCGAGCCGAGCGAGGTGTACGACTCGCAGCGCCCTGGTGAGTGCCTGGCTCAACGCTGACGTCGGGGCGTGACTGACGCTAGCGCATCACTGACATTAAGGCATCACTGACGTCAGAGCATCACTCACATTAGGACATCACTGACGCTAGGGCATCACTGACATCAGGGTTTCACTGACATTAAGGCATCACTGACGCTAGGGCAACACTGACATTAGGGGCTCACTGACATTAGGGGCTCACTGACATTAGGGGCTCACTGACATTAAGGCATCACTGACGTTAGAACATCACTGACATTAGAGCATCTCTGACATTAAGACATCACTGACGCTAGGGCATCACTGACATCAGGGTTTCACTGACATTAAGGCATCACTGACGCTAGGGCAACACTGACATTAGGGGCTCACTGACATTAAGGCATCACTGACGTTAGAGCATCACTGACATTAGAGCATCTCTGACATTAAGACATCACTGACGCTAGGGCATCACTGACATCAGGGTTTCACTGACATTAAGGCATCACTGACGCTAGGGCAACACTGACATTAGGGGCTCACTGACATTAAGGCATCACTGACATTAAGGCATCACTGACGTTAGAGCATCACTGACATTAGGACATCACTGACATTAGGACATCACTGACATTAAGGCATCACTGACGTCAGAGCATCACTGACATTAGGACATCACTGACATTAGGACATCACTGACGTCAGAGCATCACTGACATTAGGACATCACTGACATTAGGACATCACTGACGCTAGCGCATCACTGACATTAGAGGCTCACTGACATTAAGGCATCACTAACGTCAGAGCATCACTGACATTACGGCATCACTGACGCTAGGGCATCACTGACATTAGGGTTTCACTGACATTAAGCTCTCACTGACATCAGAGCGTTATTGACATGGTCAACGCCTGGTGCGCACGTTCCTCACGACGTAGGTACCAGTCGTTCTGCTCAACATCCCGGAGCCGAGCGAGGTGTACGACTCGCAGCGCCCTGGTGAGTGCCTGGCTCAACGCTGACGTCGGGGCGTGACTGACGCTAGGACATCACTGACGCTAGCGCATCACTGACATTATGGCATCACTGACGTCAGAGCATCACTGACATTAGGGCATCACTGACGTCAGAGCATCACTGACATTAAGGCATCACTGACGTCAGAGCGTTATTGACATGGTCATCAATGACGTACCGGTCGTTCTGCTTAACATCCCGGAGCCGAGCAAGGTTCATGACTCGCAGCGCCCTGGTGAGTGCCTGGCTCAACGCTGACACCGGGGCGTGACTGACGATAGGGCATCACTGACATTAGGACATCACTGACGCTAGGGCATCACTGACATCAGGGTTTCACTGACATTAAGGCCTGACTGACGTCAAGCGTTATTGACATGGTCATCAATGACATGGTTAACGCCTGGTGCGCACTTTTCTCACGACGTACCGGTCGTTCTGCTCAACATACCGGCACCGAGCGAGGTGTACGACTCGCAGCGCCCTGGCGAGTGCCTGGCTCAACGCTGACACCGGGGCGTGACTGACGCTAGGGTTTCACTGACTTCGGGGCTTCACTGAATTTAGGGTATCACTGACATTAAGGCATCAACTCACATTAGGGTATCACTGACATTAATAATATCCAACTCTCGTCTCTAGCTCTCTTATTTTGCATCCATTTGCCGACAAAATCCGTTGTTAAGTATTAGCCGACTGTGCCCTTAAAATTGTACGTTGTGTTTGCGCACGCCAGCCGTGAGGATCAAGACCCCGAAGAAACTCAGCCCGAACGCGTCGTCCCTGGACAACTTCATGGGTGACGTATTATATGACGTACTGTGTTTTGCCCTGCTACGAAGAAAAGGCACATGTTCTATATCTATTGCATTGCAATTTTAACCTTTGAGAGATTAGTATGCTTCTATGAATTAATTGCACTTGTGCTTTTTCTCCGTACGAGGCCAGTGTTGTTGTTATATTACTAGCGACCCGCCCTCGGTTCGCTTATGTTTATGTGTGCTTTCTGGTTTACCCTTGTTTCGTAGACACACGTTTCATAGAACGTATCACTTGAATTTTCGTTTCATAGAAAACAATGTTCTGCCGAACCTGTGTTGGTTTTAGGTTATCTTGGTGATGGTTGCAAAACTTTTTTTTGACGGAGAGGAAATGTGATTACGCATCGTTGACGCGGGAATCATATTTAAGCTAACCTGAAATCAACACGTTTTTTTTATGGCATAGAGAAGACAAACGAGCACACAGGCCACCTGATGGTAAGTGGAAACTGTGACCCATAGACATTCGCATTCACAAGACTGCAATGCAATCCTAAGACTGCAAATGCGTTGCCAACCCTGAGGACTAAGATGGAATGCCTCTATGCTAGTCATTTCACCGGGTGTCTTATCCCCACACCGGAACCGATCAGTGTTAGATAGCCCATTTATCGAGGAAGGCTATTTATATCATACTCACATAAACCGAAGCGAAGCGAGAGCGGGTCGCTAGTAAATAATATAATATTGATTTCTTATTTGTCTAGAACTGTTTTTTTTTTGACGATCATACTATTGTTTTTTTTTTTCTTATGTATGTGTACCTATTTTAACTTTACAAACACACACCTTACTGTAGTCATAGCAAACGTGATCAACGTGATAGTACACTTCGCGGCGAGTACAACCGCCCGCCCGTCTTTGTTCATACAAGTGTTAACACCAGAGATCGTATTTTTCGCGGCAAAACAAAAGACTGTCGCAATCTAGCTAGTGCTAGTTTTTGTTAAGACTGCGCCGAGCGTACGCCGGATGTACAGTGGCGCCCTCATTACTATTATTGTGTTTTCTAATAAACTTAAGTATTTTCTTGAAATTGGTCGGTAGGTTTTTGTACTACAAATCAAAAAAAACAACTTACAGGGTACACAACTCACATAGTTTAATAACAATTCACGTTCGAGTTACCAACTTAACGGAACAAAGTGGCCACCTTTTCCCGTTAAGCTGACTACTCAAAGGGTAATTGCTATTAAAGTTTGTTACGTATCCCATAAATTGTGTTTTTACTTGCGCTACAAAAACGTATCGTCTGATTACAAGGAAATTCTTTAATTCATTAGAAAACATAATAATAGTAATGAGGGCGCCACTGGACGCTCGGCGCAGTCTTAACATCATAAGGAAGTCTCTGCTGCACGGAAAACGGTTATGTTTTCAAAATGACGGGCGTTTTTCCGATCCTTGGTTATTATATAATTTAACCTCCTAGGGCCCTAAGTCCTTTTAAAAGGCCTTCATCCGGCCATTCAATTAAAAGTCTAGTGCAAAGAGAATAAAGTGGAATTTCTTTTGTTTTTTATAACTAATGATCAAATCAGAATTTATCTCATTTACAGTAGATTCATATTACATTGATACATTTCGTTGTAATGGTGGGCCTTAGGAGGTTAAGAACGTATATTTGCTAAAACCATGCACGAGCAAAGTGGTCGGGCGGTTATATTAGGGTCTCCCCAGACCTATCGACGCGGAATCGGCTTGAGCCGGTAAGAAAAAAAAATATGTCCGTGCAGTAAGAGTGAAAATGGTATCGCTCGGCTCGGCTCGGCACGGCTCGGCGTTGCGAACGGAAAGACGTCGTTTTCGATCTTATTGCGTGGACATAAAACTTATTCTTGCCGGCTCAAGCCGATTCCGCGTCGATAGGTCTGGGGAGACCCTTAGCCACTGAGTGTAAGTTGAAGTGGGGCGAGTTCTCGTCGCGAAATATGTATGTGATGAAGACGTGTCCAGCAGAGAGCATCGAGAGCGTGGCCAGCGACGCGGAGAAGCTCAGCAAGAACACCGCGCGCGAGGACTGGAAGCGGTACCGCAAGGAGTTCCAGCAGCCCGTCAAGTTCAGGTTATCACGCATTTATATTTTTACTATTAGGTCCTTACTAGGGAATGCAAATAACCGGTTATAACCGGTTTTATCCGTTTGTTACCGGTTTTAACCGTTTATAACCGGTTTTAACAGTTTGTAACCGGTTTTAACCGTTTGTAACCGGTTTTAACAGTTTATAACCGGTTTTAACCGGTTACCTTATCAAGACTAAGGCTGCAGCATTAACGTTATACCTTCATTGTTTATTCCAGAGTGATCAACGTCCTCCGGCACTGGGTGGACCAGCACTTCTACGACTTCGAGCGAGAGCCAGAGCTGCTGGAGAAGCTGAAGACCTTCCTGCAGTCAGTGGACGGCCGGCCCATGCGGAAGTGGGTGCAGAGCGTGCTGAAGACCGTCCAGAGGAAGGTGAGGGGGCAGGGAGTGTTGCAGGTGATGTGCTGGCTCTGCTGGAGAGGATCGAGAGCTTCCTGCAGTCGTAGCACGGCTGACCCGTGAGGAAGTGGGTGCAGAGCGTGCTGAAGACTGTCCAGAGGAAGGTGAGGGGGCAGGGAGTGTTGCAGGTGATAACGTGCTGGCTCTGCTGGAGAGGATCGAGAGCTTCCTGCAGTCGTAGCACGGCTGACCCATGCGGAAGTGGGTGCAGAGCGTGCTGAAGACTGTCCAGAGGAAGGTGAGGGGGCAGGGAGTGTTGCAGGTGATGTGGTGGCTCTGCTGGAGAGGATCGAGAGCTTCCTGCAGTCGTAGCACGGTTGACCCATGAGGAAGTGGTTTTTTTTTTATGGCATAGAGAAGACAAACGAGCACACAGGCCACCTGATGGTAAGTGGAAACTGTGACCCATAGACATTCGCATTCACAATACTGCAATGCAATCCTAAGACTGCAAATGCGTTGCCAATCTTGAGGACTAAGATGGAATGCCTCTATGCTAGTCATTTCACCGGCTGTCTTATCCCCAAACCGGAAAACAACAATGCGAACACTG
Organism: Acleris laterana; assembly: GCA_963966035.1. Lineage (NCBI taxonomy): Eukaryota > Metazoa > Arthropoda > Insecta > Lepidoptera > Tortricidae > Acleris > Acleris laterana. The sequence continues at coordinate 8,770,073 of OZ014467.1, read as the reverse complement.
CTGTTTGGCGGTAGGATAATGGATAAGATGGTGGTAGCGATCCGGACGGACCCTGCGCAAGGTCCTACCACCCGCAAAAATGGTTGCAGAGCGTGCTGAAGACTGTCCAGAGGAAGGCGAGGGACCAGGGAGTGTTGCAGATGATAACGTGTTGCTGAGCTCGAGCGATAGCCAGCACTAAATGGAAGAACCCAAGAGCTTTCTGCAGTCGTTTGACGACTTGTGGAACTGGGCAGCGGTAGATTTTTGACGTGTGGCCTTGAAACGATTATGATGTGATGTTTTTTCCTTCAGAGCGGCCCCGCGGAGCCCGAGGGCGCGGGCGTGTCGCACGTGTTCTCGCGGCCGCCGCCGCGCGTGCTGGCGCACCCGGCGGACCCCGCGCGGCACGGCTGGCACCCGCTGGCGCTGCACCCGGTGGAGCTCGCGCGCCAGCTCACCCTGCGGGAGTTCCAGCTCTACCGGCAGGTGGGGGTGAACTCTGATGCTGCAGCCTTACACCCGTATTCACAAACGTCACTATGAGCTCTCACAGTGCTCACGAACCACAGACCACTTACCCTATAGACTCCGCATACAAAGGCGCCCCCGTAAGCCATGCTTATGCTCACAGAACACTAATTGGTTGCCATGGTTCTATTGGCGCGCACCACGACGCGCACACTTGATTATTCGTTGACTTTGAACTAGCCAATCACGGTGCACGCGCCCCGCCATTTTGGCTTAATGAGATACTAGACAAACTGTTCCGAAGCGGAGTCTATAGGGTAAGTGGTCTGTGTCACGAACGCACAGGGTGGTTCAAATCGTGTCAGAAACAAAATGTCAGTCAAACAGGACCAATCACAAAGCTGCATTGAACGCAGTGCGTTTACTCAGTGAAGGATCCCTTAAGTATTGTTTGTGAATACGGGTGTTAGTCCTAGATAGCCTCTCTTCGGTAATGTGAAGCACTCTAAACCTCTCTAACTTGGATGTTTCCAATTTCTTTTTGCAATTCAAGTTATGTTTCCTAAAGCATTATTAAAGATCAGCCTATGTCTCCACAATTGTGGCCGGTAGCAATTTTTTGACGGAAGTACAACATAGATATGATTCTATTTAAATTACGTACACAATTTATATTTTAAAATGTATACAGTTTCGACGTTTAAATATGTCTTAAACGATGAAATATCGGAACTACGCACCTCTCGAATCTGTTGACGTATGTAAAAAGGTCATTCTCTTTATATAAATGGATATTCAAAGTTAAAAGGAATCGATGGACGATATCAAACATGGAAAAAAAAACAATGCCTTTTCAACAATTATGGTTTTATTATTAACAACACAGACTTATCCATATTAGTCATTACGTTTGACGTTAAAGTGACATACAATGCTACCGGTCATTATCTATAAAAATACTATAAAGCTGAAGAGTTTGTTTGTTTGCTTGAACGCGCTAATCTCAGGAACTACTGGTCCGATTAGAAAAATTCTTTCAATGTTAGATAACCCATTTATCGAGGAATATAGGCTATGTATCATACTCACATAAACCGAAGCGAAGCGAGGGCGGGTCGCTAGTTAATCCTCCTGTCCGCGTCGCAGGTGAAGCCGTCCGAGCTGGTGGGCGCGGTGTGGACGAAGAAGGACAAGGAGACGACCAGCCCGAACCTGCTGAAAATCATCAAACACACCACTAACGTGAGTCGATACGCTGTATTTGTCTTTTCTCGTTTATATGAGCAATGTGACTGACTTAACCCGTGTGGTTGCCGGGTTAGAATAGTGCCACTCCATATCTTCCCGTGGATGTCGTAAGAGACGGCTAAGGGAATAAAGGCGTATAGTACTGTTAGGCGATGGGCTTGCAACCTGTCACTAATACACTGGTAAACATCTTAGCCTAAAAGTGCAAAATGTGGTTACAGAATTATTAACAAGTTTTTAGAGTTGTTGGTAATTCTGTAGCTCTGCCTACCCCACTCTAGGAATGAAGGCGTGAGTTTATGTATGTATGTATGTGACTGACTTGTGTAGGTACAGTTCTTAATATAACAAGAAATCGTAATGTAACTAGATCGTACAGTGACTAGGTCGTAGAACGATTACATTGCAAAATCATTAGGTCGGAAAATAACTAGGTCGTATGGTGACTACATTTCAAAATTAAAAGGTCACGAAATAACTAGGTCGTAGAACGACTATGTTGCAGAATGATTAGGTCGTAGAACGACTATGTTGCAAAATGATTAGGTCGTAGAACGACTATGTTGCAGAATGATTAGGTCGTAGAATGACTATGTTGCAAAATGATAGGTCGTAGAATGACTATGTTGCAAAATGATAGGTCGTAGAATGACTATGTTGCAAAATGGTAGGTCGTAGAACGACTATGTTGCAGAATGATTAGGTCGTAGAATGATTAGGTCGTAGAATGACTATGTTGCAAAATGATAGGTCGTAGAATGACTATGTTGCAGAATGATTAGGTCGTAGAATGACTTTGTTGCAAAATGATAGGTCGTAGAATGACTATGTTGCAGAATGATTAGGTCGTAGAATGACTATGTTGCAAAATGATAGGTCGTAGAATGACTATGTTGCAGAATGATTAGGTCGTAAAACTACTATGTTGCAGAATGATTACGTCGTAGAACGACTATGCTGCTAAATGATTACGTCGTAGAACGACTATGTTGCAGAATGATTAGGTCGTAGAACGACTATGTTGCAAAATGATTAGGTCGTAGAACGACTATGTTGCAAAATGATTAGGTCGTAGAATGACTATGTTGCAAAATGATAGGTCGTAGAATGACTATGTTGCAGAATGATTAGGTCGTAGAATGACTATGTTGCAAAATGATAGGTCGTAGAATGACTATGTTGCAGAATGACTAGGTCGTAGAATGACTATGTTGCAAAATGATTAGGTCGTAGAACGACTATGTTGCAAAATGATTAGGTCGTAGAACGACTATGTTGCAAAATGATTAGGTCGTAGAACGACTATGTTGCAAAATGATTAGGTCGTAGAACGACTTATGTTGCAAAATGATTAGGTCGTAGAACGACTATGTTGCAAAATGATTAGGTCGTAGAACGACTACGTTGCAAAATGATTAGGTCGTAGAACGTCTATGTTGCAGAATGATTAGGTCGTAGAAGATTCTACTACATTGCAAAATAGTCAATATTTGAGAAATAATATATTCTGCTAAGCCGTTTTCTGGTATTATTAACCTTTTTTCCAACAGTTCACGCGATGGATGGAGAAGTGGATTCTGGAGTCGTCCAACCTGGAGGAGCGGGTGGGCGTGATGTGCCGCTTCCTGGAGCTGGGCGTCGCGCTGTGCGAGCTGAACAACTTCAACGGCGTGCTGTGCGTCGCCGCCGCCGCCGGCTCCGCCTCCGTGCACCGGCTCAAGCACACCATGCAGGTACACTACACGGGCACTGGAGCATCGGTGCGGGGACATTGGCTGTTTGTTGGGAATATTGGTCTGGAATAGTAGATTGTGTCACAAGGGAGCAAAATGACATATTTACGGCGAGGGCGTACATTGAATCTTGAACGAAGCGAAGGATTCTATAATTGAATCCCGAGCGTAGCGAGGGATTCTAAAATAGAATCCTGAGCGTAGTGAGGGATACAAGTGTTAACGCCCCAAGATGGAAATAATTTTGCTACCATGTGACACATACTGCTTTTCACATCACCTATGAGGAAAATAAAAGATCTTATTAATGAAACAAATTTAATTATTTACACTTAAAATAACAATTATCTATTAAAGCAAAATTGCAAGAATACTTTAAAAATTAAGAGTGAAATTATCATTGCGTTTATATTTTATACTGGCAACAAAAGGTCCTTGAACAGAAAAGTGCCACTTTGCTCCCTCCTAGCAGGGAGGCAAAGTCCCCTTTCCGAATAGGTGTTGTGAAAAATTAATATTAGGGTCACCTTAGGTCTAAAGCGAGAGATGCGGTCAAACAGGCCCTGACACCGAAATGGAAATGGTCAGGACATATTCAGAGATCCATACATGAAAGATGGTCACAAATAATCACAAATTGGCACCCAATAGATAAAAAACGAAGGAGAGGTAGATCATTTAAAAGATGGAGTGACGACATCGTACAAATAGCCGGAAACCTATGGACCAGACAGGCAAGGGACAGAGCTACCTGGCACGGTTTGGAGGAGGCTTTTACCGCAAAAGGCGGCCCTTACATCTAACAACACTAATCTTATACTTAAGTACAATACTAACATTACTAACAAATAAATATCTAAGTACACAATACAAATTATATATGTGTAAGGGATAAAATAAAGCTAATAAAAAAAAATTGGTCTAAAGTCGATCTGACATTCTACAACAATAAGGTTGAGTTTCCTAAAAGTTACTTGACATCTCTAATGACATTGACGACTTCATGCATATTTTTCTTGAAATCGGTCCCAAATTAACGCACGTGACCGTACAGCCTCGCCGTAAATATGTCGTTTTGCTCCCTTGTGACACGATCTCCTGTTTGGTTCCAGCTGATCCCGCCGCGGCTGCAGCGCCACCTGGACGAGTTCCGCGAGCTGAACTCGGACCACTTCCGCCGCTACCAGGAGCGCCTGCGCAGCATCAACCCGCCCTGCGTGCCCTTCTTCGGGATGTACCTCACCAACATCCTGCACATAGAGGAGGGGAACAGAGGTAAACACACACACATACATATCTATATTAACAATTTCATATCGGTCTACGGTAGACTCGAATGAAATGCACATAAAATTGAATAGCGTAAAATTTTTGTCGATTTGAGTTGACAACAAAAAAATCGGATTTTCGAGTATTTTCATAAAATAACTAGCGACCCGCCCTCGCTTCGCTTCAGTTTATGTAAGATAACCCTATAGCCTTCCTCGATAAATGGGCTATCTAACACTGAAAGATTTTTTTAAATCGGACCATTCGTTCCTGAGATTAGTGCGTTCAAACAAACAAACTCGTCACCTTTATAATAGCGCTTGGATACAAAACAACATCGTATATATATAGCTAAATAATCGCAAAAAAAACAAAACCATCTCTGGCGGCGTGGACCAAAAACACAGATGTGCCGGATATCGATTACATTGATTAACGTTCTCGATCGTCACATGTGTAAATCGTCGCGCGGCTGCTGACCATTTACAATTCAGCTGCCACGCTGAAACGTCGTCAGGAACAATGCAGTCTATTAGCGTGTCGGGTTTCCGGTGAATATTTGACAAATAAATACCAGGTAATTTCATTTTCATCTCTCCTGTTCGGAAAGTCCAACTTGAATGGGTAGATAGGCCGCTAGGGTGGAAAGTATTTTTTTTTTTAATAGTTACGATTGGCCGCGGATTCTATGATAATTGAGCTACGTCATATTGTAAAAATAAAAGCTTTTCATATATCTAAACTCGGCTATACGAACAAAGTATCTATTTTACGACCGGTCTATATTTTACGCAATTACAAAAAATCTACATTTAAATTTATTGCTCTATTCTGCTGCCCGCCATAATGCCTTTGCCTGCATAGCATGACACTTTTTTTCACGTTTCGGCATGACCATCTAGTAAGTACACATACTGCCAACATTAGAAAAGTTTAATCGTGTAACCAAGGAGCTTATATACAACACTGGAGGTTGAACGCCGAACATCCGTTCGAAACAAGAAATTTGAACTTTATTACCTCACGAATATTACCTCACAGTCGAAATGAAAAGTAGAGGGTCTAGCTCCGGTGAAATTACCCATTTCAACCCTTTGTTATCAACAGACATAGGATTCTTTGGGGCAAATTTTTAATACAGCCATTGAAACAATGTAAAGTTATCTGTTGGTTCCAGATTTCCTGCCGGACTCGGACAACAAGCTGATCAACTTCTCGAAGCGGCGGAAAGTGGCGGAGATCACCGGCGAGATCCAGCAGTACCAGAACCAGCCGTACTGCCTCACCGTCGAGCCGAAGACGAGGGTGAGTACTCTAACGAGGGTGGTGATATAGTAAAATTTTATGACTGATCTTAGTGCCTCGCACCGTGGTCGAGGGGCGTCAGCAGCCATTATATAAAACCAAGCAGCCGCTGTTCCATCGAACAGTTTGTTTTAAATTTAAACAATTAAAAAAAGGTAAAATGCAAAAAGGTCTTTTTACACGTTACGACCTTATTTCACTACAGTACCAACAGCCACGTGGCGGAATATAGAACTAGTCAAAGAAATATGTTGATTGGCAATTCTCACAAAAAACCGGGTTTGAGAATTTCGGACCATGCTCCGTGTAGGGCTCCCAAGCCGTTACTACCAACAGAAACACAACATGTGTATAAAGTAATTTATACACAACAATAATATTTTCCTAAACATCAATTTAAATACGTATATAACTAAAAAAACAAACAGAACGCTGTAATTGGTAACTTGCGTTACTTTCTGCCATGGAATTGCCCAATAATAGCACAGAATACCACTACGCTACGCTGATTGGTTCCCGCGCTTCGAAAAAATGTTATACCTCTACTTCCTAATCAGTCAATTTTCTGACCTGCCTACTTACCAAACGGTCCACTTTCCCTAACTGTCTACTTGCTTCTCCTCACCCCTCTCCCTCCGGAACCATCGGTCTACTTTCCCGATCGGTCCACTTGCTTTTCCTCATCCGTCTACTTCCTAATCAGTCCATTTTCTGATCTGTCTACTTACCAAACGGTCCACTTTCCCTAACTGTCTACTTGCTTCTCCTCATCCCTCTCCCTCCGGAACCATCGGTCTACTTTCCCGATCGGTCCACTTGCTTCTCCGTCTACTTCCTAATCAGTCCATTTTCTGATCTGTCTCCTTACCAAATGGTCCACTTTCCCTAACTGTCTACTTGCTTCTCCTCATCCCTCTCCCTCCGGAACCATCGGTCTACTTTCCCGATCGGTCCACTTGCTTCTCCGTCTACTTCCTAATCAGTCCATTTTCTGATCTGTCTACTTACCAAATGATCCACTTTCCCTAACTGTCTACTAGTTCTCCTCATCCCTCTCCCTCCGGAACCATCGGTCTACTTTCCCGATCGGTCCCCTTGGTTCTCCTTATCCGTCTACTTCCTAATCAGTCCATTTTCTGATCTGTCTACTTACCAAATGGTCCACTTCCCCTAACTGTCTACTAGTTCTCCTCATCCCTCTCCCTCCGGAACCATCGGTCTACTTTCCCGATCGGTCCACTTGCTTCTCCTTATCCATCTACTTCCTAATCAGTCCGTTTTCCTTTTTGCTGAACCTGCTTCTATTTCAGTTTACATTGAATAGGATTCACGTAGGTCAGGTTAGACTTGTAACCATCACAAGATAACCTAAAATCAACACGGGTTCCGCAGCAAATAGGTTTCTTTGAAACGAAAAATCTGTGAAGTGACACGTTCTATGAAATAAGAATAAGAATAACTTTATTAATAAAAAATACACTGTTTACAAAAAAGTACGATATGTTGCGGACCCCAAATTAGGCTGAGCCTGTATCTTGGGATCCAGTGAGTCGGTTTACATTTCAACACAGGAACCACTTAAAAAAAAAGAGAATTAAACAAAATACTAAATTATTACTCAAGTAGATGTGTGCGTGTGTGTGTTTGTGTGCGTGTGTATGAGTTTGTGTGCGTGAGTGTGCTTAGCGAGAATCTTAATTAGTATGTGAGTGAGTCTTTTATTGAGGAAATGTGTGTCTACAAAACAAAGGTAAAACACAATACATGTTTGGAGTTGTCGACAGGCGTTCCTCGAGGAGCTGGAGCCGTTCCCCAGCATGACCGAGAACCACATCGCCAACTACCTGTACGACACCAGCCTCGAGATCGAGCCGCGCGCCAAGCAGCTGCCCAAGTTTGTACGTTGCCGCGTCAATCGTTCAATCATTACCAGAGCCCGGACTTTTCGCCGCAAAACAAAGGACTGTCGATAATTGTATAATAGAGAAAATAAAATAAAAATAATGATAATTGTAGAGGGTGTGGTTGCCGGGTTAGTCCCCGTGTGGTTGCCGGATTAGAGTAGTGCCACTCCATGTCCTCCCGTGGATGTCGTAAGAGACGACTAAGGGAATAAAGGCGTGTAGTACTGTTAGGCGATGGGCTTGCAACCTGTCACTAATACACTGGTAAACATCTTAGCCTAATTGTGCAAAATGTGGTTACAGAATTATTAACAAGTTTTTAGAGTTGTTAGTAATTCTGTAGCTCGGCCTACCCCACTGGGAATAAAGGCGTGAGTATAAAAGGGTGCGTAGTATGTATGTACGAGTATGTGTAGAAAAAAAAAGAGCCATGAAATAAAATAAAAAGTTAATAAAACAATTTTCATAAAAACCACACGTAGTTTTTATGAAATGATGTAGAAACAGATGCAATTTCTTTTTCGAAATCCACGTCAGCACACACGTGGTTTGTGATAGTGATAGGAGTACTCATTTTCTGACGTGTCTATTATTTTCCATGATGTAGTATAGTCGCTTAATTCAAAGTTTTACCTGTTAGTTACCCGACGAGTTATTTTATTACTTGATATGATAAAGTAGGAGATGAGATCTTGGTGGAATAACACATGTAAAACAACTGTCGCGAATGATTATAAAATAATGTAAATACATCGGCATGAGTTTTTTATACAATAATACTCGATATCGTTACAATAAATGGTTCTAGCACTTGCTAGATTGCGACAGTCTTTTGTTTTGTCGCGAAAATTCAGGGCTCTGGTCATTACACTGTATATTAGGTTACCTATGAAATTGAGGATTTTATGAAAACCGTGGTTTTCATTCATTTAATTTTGCGGATTATTTAGTAATGTCAAATGCAAACTACACAAAAATCTGTCACGAATATTGGTCACTTCTTCATCATCATTAAATTTAAGAGCTAGGCTCTTGTCGGTGAAGTAATTGCCACTTTTCTCTACTCTGTGCTAGCTTTTTCACCTCCTGATACGACACTCGTAGGATAACTAAGAGGGTAAAGTCGAAGGAAAAAGAGGAAGAGGCAGACCTAGGCTTACTTACTTCAACCAAATAAGACAGAAGGCCAATGTCGTGTCGTATCAGGAGGTCACTTCTTAGCTATGTTAAGTATATTAATTTATTTTTCTGAACCTCTGTCACTGTGGTCTCCTGGCTTACGAGGCAGAAAGGCGACAAGAAAAGTTGATCCACCCATTTGTTCTTTAATTTATTTTTCAGTACTTGTGTTAGATGTAAGCAAATAAACGTTTATTCTTTCTTATCTTTAAATATGAATAAGCTAACGAACTGAATAATAGCAACACAATTGGTTTCGTAGGTGTGCAAGCTTACACACATTTATGAACACGATTTTGCGTAGTTAAAAACGCGATTAAGAAAAAGTAAATATGAACCATTGACATTGTGACATGAAATAGTACATTGTGTATTAAGGGTGGTAAAGAAAGAATTACAAACGAGAGTCTGTTAGAAGCCCGAAGCCGAAGGCTGATGGCTTTAATGACTCGAGCTTTGTATTTCCTTTACCACCCGTGTAACATACAATGTTTTTCATCACTATTGCGAGGAAACGAAATAAAATCAGACAAAAGATCATATTTTTAACTTATTAGCGGCAGACTACATCATTGTCTGTGACTTACCACAGATAATGTCAAACGTGTTCGGAGTCCGATTCTAGTGACATATGAGATCAATAGTTTGTTATGCGAGATTTTTAGGAAATAGTATTCAACTGACATTTCATCTCGAATGAAACTTCATATCGAATGGCACAAGAATTGGGGTCCTGACATATTGTGATAGTTTGAGTCCACGTATAATATTTAAAAAAAATTACGCACGTTAGTGGCGTAATGGTAAAAAAAGGCCCGCGGGTATTATTTTGGATTTACGGTCGATTTTTCTAGCATGTAAGGACACTATTTACGAGCAAGGGTGATGAAAACATTTTTGTTTTACTCGCTAACTGTATGTGTGTCCCCCCCCTGGCAGCCGCGCAAGTACCCCGAGCTGTCGCTGAAGCCGGTGAAGGTGTCGCGGCGCGCGCACGCGCACCACGCCGACGCGCACGCCAACAACAACGACGACGCGCTCAGTGAGTACACGCTCCACCAGGAGATACTTTGATAGGGAAGTTAAGGGATAAAACCGTAGCAGTAGTAAAATGTTGGAGAAATGTTAGGAGTTTTAAGTAGCAGTTGACAAATGTTAGAGAAATGTTAGGGGTGTTAAGTAGCAGTAGTAAAATGTTGGAGATATGTTAGGGGTTTTTAGTACCAGTTGACTAATGTTAGAGAAAATTTAGGAGTGTTAAGTAGCAGTAGTGAAATGTTAGGGGTTTCAAGTAGCAGTTGAAAAATGTTGGAGAAATATTAGGGGTTTTAAGTAGCAGTAGTGAAATGTTGGAGAAATTTTAAGGGCTTTAAGTAGCAGTAGTGAAATGTTGGAGAAATGTTAGGGGTTTTAAGCAGCTGTTGACAAATGTTGGAGAAATGTTATGGGTTTTAAGCAGCAGTCGACAAATGTTGGAGAAAAGTTAGGGGTTTTAAGCAACAGTTGACAAATGTTGGAGAAATGTTATGGGTTTTAAGCAGCAGTTGACAAATGTTGGAGAAATGTTATGGGTTTTAAGCAGCAGTTGACAAATGTTGGAGAAATGTTATGGGTTTTAAGCAGCAGTTGACAAATGTTGGAGAAATGTTATGGGTTTTAAGCAGCAGTTGACAAATGTTGGAGAAATGTTAGGGGTTTTAAGGAGCAGTAGTGAAATGTTGGAGAAATGTTAGGGGTTTCAAGTAGTAGTAGCAAAATATTGGAGAAATGTTGGTGGTTTTAAGTAGCAGCAATATAATGTTGGAGCAATGTTAGGGGTAAGCAGCAGTTGACAAATGTTGGAGAAAAGTTAGGGGTTTTAAGTAGCAGTAGTGAAATGTTGGAGAAATGTTAGGGGTTTCAAGTGGCAGTAGCAAAATGTTGGAGAAATGTTGGGGGTTTTAAGTAGCGGTAGTGAAATGTTGAAGAAATGTTAGGGATTTTGACCAGCAGCTGACAAATGTTGGAGAAATGTTAGGGGTTTTAAGTAGCAGTAGTGAAATGTTGGAGAAATGTTAGGAGTTTTAAGCAGTAGTTGACAAATGTTGGAGAAATATTAGGGGTTTTAAGTAGCAGTAGCAAAATGTTGGGGGTTTTAAGCAGTAGTTGATACATGATAGAGAAATGTTGGGGGTGTAAGTAGCAGTAATAAAAACGTCACTAAAAGACCATTATATTATTATTTCTTTGTATATTAAACAATCTGGTTTTGTTATTTATAATTTTAATTAATTTATTCAGCATTCTAAGCGATTTAGTGTCCTACTTGTATGCCTACATTGTATTTCCATGAATAATTAATAAGTATAGCTATACTGACTGTTGTGGCGTGTCCAGGCGTGTCGCAGCTCTCGCCCACGGGCGGCGGCGGCGCGTGGGACGGCGCCTCCGTCTCGTCGCTCTCCTTCGCCGAGCACAGAGGTGAGCGCGGGGACTGGGGAACTGCTAATGGAATAAGCAGTGTGTCATAATACTCATAATCAGGGGCGCTCATTCCCGAAATACCAGAATTTTAAAATACCAGATTCTCAATATACTTGAATCTCAAAAAATAACATTTAAATTTCGGTATCGTTGATTATGCTTACCTAATATTTCGAAGCTGGTGATTTGGGAATCTGGTAATGAGAGTAGTCTGGTATTTCAAAATTCTGGTATTTTGGGAGTGAGCGATCAGGGGTCTCTATTGACTGCCATAATTATTTTTAGTCATAATGTGTTTCAAGTCATAATTTTCGCAAGTCATAATGCATTTTTCTCAGGACACGGTTATTTTTTCAGGATTTTTATATAACTAACCTAACCTAACCTAAATAATCTACACGATAAACGTTTATCAAAAACTGTAACTTCAGCCTGAAAGAAGTTATGACAAAAAAAAGTATGACTAACAATACATTATGACCAACGATATGTATGGCAGTCAAGGGGATCGGAATAGGTAGAGCTAATTTGCCTAAACTTGAGGCATATTCATTCTTGCGTGAGTGAAATGGGAATACATTATTGAATGAAGGTGCATCAAGTTTAGGCAAATCAGCTCTACCTATTCCGATCTTTGGTAATAATAAAGTATTTGGGAATATTTATGATTTTTTAAATTCATGGTTAAAAGTTTTTCGAACTTAAGATAGGTAACCACAAATGCAAATCACATTAATAACCTAGTGGTATTTTTTTAAATCACGTATTTCGATATTCAGGCATGTTAAATACCAAGTTAACCAACCAATGTTAAATGTTAATCAATGTTAATCGACTGTTGGTACGGTCACGTGCGTTAATTTGGGACCGATTTCAAGAAAAATATGCTTGAAGTCGTCAATGCCATTAGAGATGCCAAGTCATTTGTAACTTTTAGGAAACTCAACGTTATTGTTGTATAATGTCAGATTGACTTTGGACCTAAGGTGGGTACCAAATTAAATCTCGTGTCTACATTTTGACAGGTGTTAACACTCTAATCGCCTGTTGAGATGTTGGTGAAATTTGACTTAAGTCGCTTTGAGTTCCACAGTTATGGTAACCGAATATTATGAACAAAAGTCGTGATAAAACGTAATCAACCTTGGCATTTCGGCTACATGTACTGTTTGTTTAAATCAAATCAAATCAATTTATATTTCGAAATAATGTTACATGGATCTTAAAAATTAGTTAATACAGTTCATTATTTCACCTTTAAGGCATGCAATTTGTAGTCATAGGTATAAATAATATTAAAATAAAAATCATAAGGTACATTAAATCATTATTAAAGTTAAAAAATCTAACACATCGATTTACATTTCATAAAATAATCGTCAAGTGAGTAAAATGCTCCCTCAATTAATAATTTAGTAAGTTTAGTCAAGAATGCATTGTTTGTTAAATATGTCCATACGATAGGAAGAGAATTATATATTTTGATTGCCATTTGAATAACAGTTTTTACAACAGAGTTTTAATTTACATTTCCGAGCTAATAGATCCCTGTGGGTAGTAATACGCTTACCCACATTACACTTTTTTTTGTAAAAAGTTCAGTATTCCCCGTGTGGTAGCCGGATTAGAATAGTGCCACTCCGTATCTTCCCGTGGATGTCGTAAAAGCCGACTAAGGTAATAAAGGCGTGTAGTACTGTTAGGCGATGGGCTTGCAACCTGTCACTAATACACTGGTAAACATCTTCGTCTAAGTGTGCAAAATGTGGTTACAGAATTATCAAAAAGTTTTTAGAGTTGTTGGAAATTCTGTAGCTCTGCCTACCCCACTCTGGGAATAAAGGCGTGAGTTTATGTGTGTGTGTGAACTTACAAATCTCAAATGTTCGTCCTCCAATGTCGGCGCAGGCGAGGCGCGCAACTCGCTGGTGTCCCCGCGGCTGGAGCGCTCCGCCAGCAACACCTTCAGCCAGCTCAGCCTCTTCGACAAGGGGCTGGCGCTCTTCGACAAGGCCAAGTGAGTTCATCGCCCACAGCTCCACGACGGGGCGGAGGAATGTCTAACAGAACATACAGTATCACACAACTGATATGGCGTGTCGTGAATCTTCGCGATTCCAATGATTTCCGAAACCACGATCAGACTTTTTTTTTTTTTATGGCATAGAGAAGACAAACGAGCACACAGGCCGCCTGATGGTAAGTGGAAACTGTGACCCATAGACATTCGTATTCACAAGACTGCAATGCAATCCTAAGACTGCAAATGCGTTGCCAACCCTGAGGACCAAGATGGAATGCCTCTATGCTAGTCATTTCACCGGGTGACTTATCCCCAAACCGGAACACAACAATGCGAACACTGCTGTTTGGCGGTAGGTTAATGGATAAGACGGTGGTAGCGATCCGGACGGACCCTGCATAAGGTCCTACCACCCGCAAAAACTTGTACGTAATAGTTATAAGGTGCAAATTAAATTGCATCTATTTTTCCATCTCACTCACGCACGTTTGACGGCTGACTGAATGACACGCGCGCGTCAACATGGCGTCACTAATAACCAATAATAGCACAAAATACAACCGCGCTACGCTGATTGGTTCCCGCGCTTCGAAAAATCGTCATCTGCGTAGGTACAGTCGCGGAATGAAAAGGTTGACCACCTTAAGATCCGTTTTGTCTTGCTCAGTATAAGTTATCGTTATCAGTATCTGCTTATCGACCGAGTATGACACATTCCGTCATAATGAATGTCATTTCACTACATGGCCCTGACACTACAGATACATGGTTACCATGGTCACGTATAAACAACAGTCTTTATTGGTCGTTACAAAAGTGTTGCTATGGTCACGTATAAACAACAGCCACTATTGGTTCAAACTGAACTCAAGTCTTTATTGGTCGTTACAAAAGGGTTGCTATGGTCACGTATAAACAACAGCCACTATTGGTTCAATATTATTTCTCTCGTCTGTTACGCAGTTTAAAAAGGTAACATGTGCTTGCAACGCGTAAATGAATTTATTTGGAAACTGGTCAACCTTTTCGTTCCGCGACTGTACATCGGTAAGCCATACCAGTTGTGTTTTACTGTACACGAATATTTTGCTCGCTCTGAGGTGTAAATGCGTCTCTTACGCTCGCCTATGATGGGCAATCGTGGAGAAGAGCCATTACTTCTATTCTATCCTGTTCTGTTCCTTTCTATCGCACTAAATATACAAAAAAGTCCTACCTCGCCAGAGCATGCTCAACCTACAACATGAAATACTCGCCTAGTCTAGTGGCGACCCTGCCTACGAAGCTAGCGGTCCTGGGTTCAAGTCCCGGTAAGGGCATATATTTGTGTGATGAGCGCGAATATTTGTTCCTGAGTCATGGATGTTTTCTATATATTTAAGTATATATTTCTCTATATAAGTATTTATATCGTTGTCTAGTACCCATAATACAAGCCTTGAGCTTAGGTCAATTGGTGTGACATTGTCCCCTGATATTTATTTATTTTTATTTATTTATTATTGACCCCTTTAGCATGCGCCTGCGCAGTTTATTTCCGCAGTTAAAACAGAAAACTGTAGCTAGTAATTAGTGATTTTGTTTTTTTTTTCTTCCAAATTTGCTTTCTCCTTCCGTTCATAAATGTTATTATTAAGTAATGTTCCGCTTCTTACGAATGTATCTGCTCTGAGAATAAATTGTGCTATATACGGCCCAACTAAGCGAATAAGCAGTATCCCAAATTCTATTACCAAAGCAGTTTGAATTCCCTATCGTTAGTAATAAGGTTGATATTGCTACAGGAGTTTTATCGGAGATACTGCCTATAGCCCCAGGAGGACAGTATGGTAGTGAAAACTGTTTTGGTCCATCCACATTTATTTATTTTTTGTAATATTTAAGCTATATGTTTTCCAATAAATAAATAAATTACTGCCTCAGTACCAAAAACATACATATTCGCATTTTTTATTTAGTAAGCATTAAGTAAGTAAACAAAGTGCTCATGATTTTTTTTTTTTTTTCACGAGGCTAGATGACAATGGGCAATAATGTCCTCACCCCTAACGGAGATGAAACATGTCTCAATTTATAGATTTTAGCAACATGATGTATTTTTACTATACCGACGTAATCTAATCAATCCCTATGCTTGGGGTTTTCTTTTTTTTATATGTGACGTTAAGTATATATTAATTGATTGATGTAAGAGTGGTCTTTGCCCACCCCTCTGGGAACCAGGCGCGACTTAATGTATGTATGTATGAGTGTGTTTGTGTTATTGCAGAAGCAGCCGGAGCGAGGAGCCCCCCTCCCCGCGCACCATCGAGCGGCACTCGCCGCGGCACGAACGGTCAGTCACATACTACATTTATACATACAAAAGGAAGGAGGGGGGAGGGATACAGGAACCTACCTTAAATCCTTAAGTTGGCTCATTTTACTTAAAGGAGACATTCTTTTATTTTTAAACGGATCACTTCGTTTACCCGAATTTCATTTGCCATAATTGTGTCACTTGCCATAATGTTAATTTGCCATAAAGACATTTTTTCTGAAACTGTAAACCTTTCAGGTAATTTTTACATGCTATCGTATAGAGCCCAATAGGTTAGGTTAGGTTTGTTTTATAACAATTTTGAATAAAAAAAAAAAAGATAAAAGATAAAAGATGTTTATTCAGTAAGTAGGCCGCACGGGCACTTTTACACGTCAAAAATCTACCAGATGTTTTAATACGACAATAGTTCACGATTTCAGAAAAAATGCCTTTATGGCGAATGAATATTATGGCAAGTGATAGAATTATGGCAAATGACTTTCGGGCAAACGACAGAGAACCATTTTTAAAAACAAACTAAACTGCATTCAAAAAATTTCAAAAAATAAATTTGTCTTGCGGGAGTCAAACCAGCTAAAAATAAAAAAATTGAAACTTCGCTATTTTATTCTTTTAATTGATAGGTTTATTGTTCGGGATTAAATGTCTCTGAGAAACTCTTAGTTTTAAAAATAAAAATAAACTGTAATTTAACGTTAATCATAGCGAGTGTTAAGACAAATTTCTATGCAAGTTTTTTTTTTAGAGCCCTTCAAAGATTGAAAAGGGCATGCTTCGATGGTTCGGTCATTTGGAAAGGATGGATGAAAGAATATTGACGAAAGAGATATACAGATCGAAAGTGAGTGGACGGGTCGGAAGGGGCCACCCTAGGCGTACTTCGAATCAAATCGGAGAAATACTAGAAAAGGGCCGAATCATAAGTACCCGAAACCGACGTGCGTGCATGACTCGATGTATGAATGCGGAAGAAGCGAAAGAGATTTGTCAAGATCGTAGCAAGTGGAAAGAAGTGGTCTCTGCCTACCCCTCTGGGAAACAGGCGTGATTTAATGTATGTATGTACATAAAACTCCTGTCAATAGGTATATAGTTGTATGTGTGTTTGTCCTGTACCCACAGGTCGGCGGCGAGCGCGGCGCCGGAGCGCAAGCCGGCGCTGTCCCCGCGCGGGCCGCTCGCCGACTCCGCGCTCTACCCCGACGTGAGTACCCCCCGCGCCCAGTTATTATGCATATACATAGCATTTATACTGGTGGTAGGACCTTGTGCAGGGTCCGTCCGGATCGCTACCACCATCTTATCCATTAACCTACCGCCAAACACCAGTGTTCGCATTGTTGTGTTCCGGTTTGGGGATAAGACACCCGGTGAAATGACTAGCATAGAGGCATTCCATCTTAGTCCTCAGGGTTGGCAACGCATTTGCAGTCTTAGGATTGCATTTGCAGTCTTGTGAATGCGAATGTCTATGGGTCACAGTTTCCACTTACCATCAGGTGGCCTGTGTGCTCGTTTGTCTTCTCTTTGCCATAAAAAAAATGTACGGTCACGAGCGTTAGTTTGGGACCCATTTCAAGAAAAATATGCTTGAAGTCGTCAATGTCATTAGAGATGTCCAGTCATTTGTAACTTTTAGGAAACTCAACGTTATTGTTGTAGAATGTCAGATTGACTTTGGACCTAAGGTGGGTACCAAATTAAATCTCGTGACTGTACAATCACGTCCAATAATATCGACACAGTTCAACTTTCAAACATATCTTAACACGACTCTACTGGAACGAAATAAAGTTATATATCGTTAATACTTTGGAAAACTCGTATCTCATATTTCGAGATGTATGACTTTAAACTTTATTCTCTAAAATTTAAAATCGTAGGAAATATGACATACGTGGTTTTTTCAAAGTCATAACGATATATATTTCTGAAACCTTGTTAATGTATACATATTTATGATGCCGACTGTACAGTACCCCTACAAAAATGTTAATCACTTTAGTCAAACTTAGCATCAAATGTCAAATATGACAATAATAATGCTATTCACAATGACAAGGTTCTAAGTATGCTCAACAGTTTTATTGGCTGACTGTACATTCACGATTGATCTTGAACGACCTGTGACATCCAACTCCTGCCCGTCACTTCCTATTGCACACTGAGCCTGACGGGGGTTAAAGCCAACCTCCTCGTGATATAACAAGCCGTGTGGGCTGTGTGGTCCGCAGGAGCGCGTGCCGCCGCTGCTCCCGCGCAGCTCGAGCCACGCGCCGGCGCCCGCGCCGCTCGCCGCGCACTCGCCCAAGAACAAGCCCGAGCCGCTCACGCGTACGTACCCTCCTCATAATGCTACTGTAGTTCATTATGTGACCGGTGCATAATGACTAATTATGAAATGAAATAAAATTTATTTGGCATTTACAACACTTAAAATTATGCAATTTGCTCTAAATCAACTTATTCTAGATAGTTATATTATAATTGCATCAAGCCCAAAATGGTATGGTGATGTGTATGCGTACAGTCGCATACATAAATAACTTTATCTTCCGGATCCCCTTGACTGCCATACATATCGTTGGTCATAATGTATTGTTAGTCATACTTTTTTTTGTCATAACTTCTTTCAGGCTGAAGTTACAGTTTTTGATGAACGTTTATCGTGTAGATTATTTAGGTTAGGTTAGGTTAGTTTTATAAAAATCCTGAAAAAATAAACGTGTCCTGAGAAAAATGCATTATGACTTGCGAAAATTATGACTTGAAACACATTATGACTAAAAATAATTATGGCAGTCAATAGAGACCCTTTATCTACGTCCATATTATAATTTCTATATAATATTTTCAGAAGCTATAAGCAAATGTACTATATTAAGAAACCTGTATTTATGGCTGTACTTTAATGTTAATATTAAAGTATTACATGTCATTAAAGTATCGGTTTACAAGCTACAGGGCATCGACAGATACAGGTT
The DNA here is from genome assembly GCA_963966035.1 of Acleris laterana. Taxonomy (NCBI): domain Eukaryota; kingdom Metazoa; phylum Arthropoda; class Insecta; order Lepidoptera; family Tortricidae; genus Acleris; species Acleris laterana. The sequence goes on along the minus strand of OZ014467.1, from coordinate 8,751,192 downwards.
TCTCAAATATTGTAGAAAACTTACAATATTCATGTATATAAAATGAATTATAGAACATAAAGTATTTATATGTGTTGTCCCCGCAGCCCTGCCGGCGCCCCCGGAGCCGCCGCCGGAGCGCCGCGCGCCGCCCAGCCCGCTGCAGCGCGAGCGGCCTCGGTCAGTACCAGGAGGGGGAACAGTAGGCCTTCCGTCCACTAGGATCCATTCATAGGCTCCATTAAACGAGTCAAGTGGACTTTTTGTACATTCAAATCCGTTAATGGAGTAGAGTGGGCTTTAATGTACACTTAAATCCATTTGTAGTTATTTACACTTTTAAATACGCTAGGATTAATCAATGGATTTAAATATACTGTAAAGTTTACAAAAGATCCATGAATGGTTTTTGAAATATGCTATTTCCAATATTTAATGTAGGAGCTGTCCATCTGGCGATCATTTTGTCCGCCCTGCCTGCTGACTGAACCTAGAAATGCAATTTGTTTCGACCTATATACCTCCTATATCATAATCATATTGATAAAGTTGTGACAGCTGTTATTTTTAAAAGAAAAGACTACAGATGGGCCGACTAGTCCACGATTAGTCGGGAAAACCAACTATTGGTTATCATTTCTAGTCAGTGATTAGTCGGCGACTAGTCGGCAAAAAATGCCGAATATAAGGCACTTTATTGCCAATAGGAAATATAAATTAAACCATTTATAACCTATGAAATTTAATGTTCTTGTATAATATCGTAAAAAAATTACCACACGCGATTTTCTTTTCGACATAGCTATAAAAAGCTCTAGGTAGTTCGCTTTAATACTATAATTGGGGTTTTAATTGTTTTGGCCGATTAATAAATCGGCAAATTGAAAACCGATTAGTTGGCCGATTAGCCAGTCGACAAAATCCGTAGTCGGCCCATCTCTAGTTTATACTATGTGGAATAAATAGCTTACAATGTGGTTGTTATAAATTTTGCAAGTACGCAATACAAAAGGCACAGTAAATTCATACTCGCATAACATAATTAATGATATGAAACAGCCGTTATCAGATATAATAATAATAATAATAAATATAAGGGGACAATGTCACACCAATTGAACTAGTCCCAAACTAAGCTCTAGGCTTGTACTATGGGTACTAGACAACGATATAAATACTTATATAGAGAAATATATACTTAAATACATAGAAAACATCCATGACTCAGGAACAAATATTCGCGCTCATCACACAAATATCTGCCCTTACCGGGATTCGAACCCAGGACCACTAGCTTCGTAAGCAGGGTCACTACCCACTAGGCTAGCATATGTCCCAAATGTGGTCTGGCCGGGACAGCTGGTCGATGTTTCGACTGTTTAACATATTAGCTGTCTTTGATATATGATACTGATTCTTTTTTGTTCCCTCTATTATTATTTAATGAGAAAAAAATATTGTTAGTTCCATATGCAAAATATTATTAATGACTAACTGGATGTTTTTTTTTTCGGAAATGTAAACCATTCCGCGCCCCCCTTGCCATCTTTATAGACCCCTTAAGAGATCGCATCCCACTGGTTGGGAAATCCTGCTTTAGACTGACCGCACACTAGGTATTATCTGTTCCGTGGGGAGATAGCACGGTTAACAAACATTATAATATTGTCTTAACATTGTAGTCTTGAAAATGCAAATGTCTATGGACCAACAAGTGATCCGAGGCTCGTCAGCCTCGCCGTTAAAACTAATACTTTGCGCGGTGGATTCAAACGTATGAGAGATGAAGTATGCTCGGTCCCGTAGTTAGTGCCCACTGTGTAATGTGTGCGTGGTGCAGGCCGCCCGCCACGAGTTCGCCGGCCGCGCTGAGCGCCTTCAGCTTTCCCGCACAGCCGCCCGCCGCGCCCAGCTGTGAGTACACACACACACACTCACACACACTCACACACACACACACACACACACACACACACACACACACACACACACACACACACACACACACACACATACACATACACATCCATACAAACATAAATTCTGTTTCTATTCACTCAGCCATTCATATTAACAAATCAATTTACCATTATTACTCCATATTCGCGTACACATTTTTGAAACTTAATCATGGTCCTCATGTTTATTTATAGCTAGTAATCTCCATTTAATCTTGTAGTTTTTGATGAAAAGCTCTTTCGGTGATAATACCATGACACTGACTGAAGCCTGTCATGTACGTTATTTTTTCGATATATATTTGACATGAAAATGTAGTGATGGTTGATAGATTTGATAAAGCATTTGATTGATAAGAGAGATTTTCGTAATAACACGATGATGATGAGGAATATATATTCAACATTTTTAGTAAACTAATTAGAAGTTACATTATCTAAATACAATTCCAGTTAGGTATACTGGTTATTGTCATTGGGAGTCTGAATATGAACAGACACTCCAATGTCGTGAAATACTCGGGTTAAACTCATTCACTGCCAGTACTATTTTTCGTACTTTCGCCTGGTGCCATAACTTTTATTTTATACGAAGCTTGACTATTGTTAGAACGCGTTGAGGGTACTGAGTGTAAGAAAAGAGAACTCTTATATGCGTTGCTGGCAGTGAATGCGTTAAGGCACTTGTCCCACGGCGGCGAGGAAGCGATTATCTGTGAGAGTCAGAATGGCGGGTGTACCTTGACAAATATATAAAATGATTATACTAAAAAAATGTACTCAAAATGTACTATTTAGTACCTACTTTAAAATAAATTGTACCGCTCCACAAATAAAGTTATTACAATGTGGAGGTACACCCGCCATTCTGACAGTCAGGACGGCGGGTGTATGCCAATTCACCATGAACTGGTAGACTATTGACTAATGTTATTACTCCAAAAAAATGTACTAAATTTGTACTTTAATATGCAGTTAAAACTTCAGCAATCAGATTCGTAATCTGTGAATTAGACACATTTAACTTTTTCCTATTTAAAATGAGTCGATAAGTGCCGTTTTACTATGAACTATCGATTATTGACTAATGTTATTACTTTAGAAAAATGTACAAAATTTGTACTTATATATGCAATTAAAACTTGAGCAATGTTATTTATAATCTGTGAACTAAACAATTTTTTTTTTAATAAAAAGACTGTAAGTGCATAATTAGGAATTAATTAGAAAGGTATGTGACACTTGTGAATAAATTGCACTTTAAGGCTTTTCTTGCTTTAACACCTTGTGTAATAGATAGTGTACTCACGTACACTCATAAGCAATAATAACGGGTCACTTTGTATGGGAATCCAGTGCAAAATGTATGTACAGTCAAGGGCAAAAATATGTGTACTCATTTTAACTTACATTTCAATGGAACAAGTTTTAACCGTTTTTTTGTTCTTTACTATATTTTTATAGCTCTAGTTTTTAGTGAAATTAGACAGATTTTTTTTAATTTAAATATTTACTTTTGTTGTCATCCACATGTTTCAAATAACTTAAGACATATACTAATATTTACAAATGTTTTCGTCCATACAGTATACAGTTTGCAATCATACGCTTAGGGCTTTTTGTTACGTAATATTTAAGATCATCATAACATTTCCACGTCATATTATGGCGACAATGGGCTCTATAGTGTCCAATACTATTTATATCAGTAATGTCACCACCAGAAGGTAAAAATTCAATTACTCCTAAAATGTCGTATTTTATGTTGTTCAAATGAATCTCAATTGGCACATCATTTAGAGAAATTATATCAGTTTGATTTAATTCAAACGCTATAGTGTTAGACAATTGGTATGTGAATGTTCTTATACCATTACAATCGTTACGTCGACATTGTACAATATTATTATCTTCGCATAACATAGATTGAGCCGATTGATTGAGTGAAAATATAGGCATATACAATTTAACGGTAAAAATGAAATATGCCTTTGAACATTATTGATCGTACATGCTATGTTTGTACAAGATTCGCTTATAGTAGCACTATACATTTCACTAATTAATATATTGTCAAAAATAAAGTTTACATTGCATTCACAACTAACGTAAATTTTATTATCAACGCACTGTTTTTTAAAATGTTGCTGCAGGATATCTGATCTAATTCTATATAAATCTGTTCTGATAGTCTTATTATCGATCATAGCTTTTATAAATTGACACAACTTGTTTTCACTGTTCATGACTTTACTTTTTAAATCAAACCCATCAACACATGCAGCTGCTATTATTTGACAAACTGAATCGAACGCACATGTATTTGATACGTAAATGTCCTTATTACCAACTAGTGTCCTTGTTCCATTTAGCAGCAACGGAACAAGTGTCCTTGTTCCATTTAGCAGCAACGGAACAAGCTTCTTCTGGGCTTTTTGAATTTTTGTTTCTTTTTTATTTGATTTACCCTTTCCTTTCCAATTTTCGACAAATGATGGAGTTATATAAAAAATTGAGTCATCTGTAAAAATCTTTTCTATTTCTTTTTCCAATGATGTGTTCTTTTGTATTTTGAGAACTTTATTTTTGTTTGTGTTGGTTTTACAGGTTGTGACTAAATTATTATTTTTTTTGCTTATAGCCTCCTTGACTTCTCCTTCTATGAAATCAATATGTTTTACAATGAATTCGTCTAATCTTAATCTATTTGACTTTATGGCAATTTGGCATAAGTATATTTTTAGTGTTTTAAAATAACTCTCAACATTTGATGAAGAAGGTATAAGATTTTCAGATTGGTATATATTGACCATAACATTACTCCACAACGGAATCTGTCGAACTAATCGCGTTAGTGTTGGTATCAATGAAGGCATGTAGAATAAATTTTCATGTGCTGTCACATCATCATCATCCTGTAATAACGTAACTAATAATTGTTCACGATCTAATTTGTCACGAAACCATTGCGGAATAGAAGCATTGTTATCTTTTGAGTTGAATAATTCCGAATTAAACTCGTCCTTATTGTTATGTTGAAGCATTTCACTGTCTTCGGTTTCTTGAAGATTGAGCGATTTTCCTAAGTGTTTAAGTCTTAATTTGGCTTCTTGACATCTTGATCCATCATTATCATATTTATTGATAGAAACTATAACTATATCCGAAATTACTCGTTTAATTTCTTCATAGTGATCAAGAGTTTTAATATATAAAATGCACTTACAGTAAAAAAATTTCGTTCTCGAATCCACATTTTTGAAACAAGCGAGATTGAAAATCATCTTCACAAAGTGACTCGTGTCGAGGCGAACATAACATTCTTGTGGTGTTTTCTTGTCACTCTCTAACTTAAGGAAGGATTCTGCAAGGTAATCATTGGTAGAACTACAATTAGTGAATGCTTTAATTGTTGCCCCTATCAAAGCCGAAGAATCGTCCAAAATAACTTCATTTGGGACTGATTTTGAGCCTCTCCAAGTTTTTAACCATGTACATATGGCTTCCATAGTGTGACTACTTGAAAGCATCTGCACAATTGGAACACTCCTTTCATTCGGATCACTGTATATCATTGCTTGATATAAGAAAACATGTTTTTTCTCGACAAGATCAGACTCTTTGATCATGCTTCCTGTTGCATCTACACTCATTATAACTCTGTTGGAATCAGAGTGTGTTGTATAATAAGTATCCTGGGGCGATGACCAATAGTAAACCAAAACATTAGGATGTATAGTTATTTGTTTAATAAAGTTGTCATATGGTTCAACATTTTTTGCCATAACTAATAATAATAACGCTAGAATAGGGTCGGAATGGTAATGCTGACTAACTTTGTGCTCATGTTTAATCTGCCATAAACAGCCGTGTGTAGGCAAATGGGGTGGTTCAACGTCACAGACTTCCAAAACCGCACTGACCAATCTTTTATGAACTGTAATCGGAGCTTCGTTATTTAGCTCTTTTAGCAAATCTTTACGCTTTATGGATGACATTTTCATTTTTTTTCGTGTATTGTGATGACAGTCTTTATCAAATCCTGTTATTATGCCAGTACAAGAGGCTATATTATTAGTAGGCCATTTAATGAATATTTGAATACCAGCGTGGCATTGTTTACACTCTCCAATACAAGTCACTCTATCGCCGTCTTTTATGAAATGTGTTTTGAACGACCAACTGCACGGAGATCTTGATGATGTCCAAATTTTCTCGCGTAGTAAGTCAGCCCATTCATATTTAGGCAATACAAACTTTTTTTGTCGAACATTATGTCCAGTGTCAATTTTCCTTCTAACTGAACACTTTGATATAGGCTGAATTTTCTGCCACTGATATATATCGAGTGAAAATGTAATACTTTGAGAGTCACTATTTTCGGCTAATTTTCTTACGTCTTCTTCTGTATCTAATTGTAATAGCCCATAGTCACTTTCATCGGAAGAAACGGTACATTCATTTTCTTCTTTAAAATAATTGTATTTTCTTTTACAGACACTTGTTTCATTGTTATTAGTTGAAAAAAAATACTTGTAATTTCTCTTTACCGACAAATAAATCGCTTTCACAGAGAGTTTATGATTGAGTTCACTGCTAATTTCGGAAAATATTTTATCATTACATGAAGGCAAATCATTTTGCGATTGAAAATACTGTGTATATTTCACAAAAACTTTCTTCTGTTCTTCTAATTCAACCACACATTTTTTTCCGCGTTTCATGGTCGATTTCTATATGACCATATACAATTGTGCGAATTATTAAATTATTTACTTTAGAAACAAAAAGATCTATTTAACATATTTACAAATAGGTATGTTATTATTAAAATGTTCTATTTTTATAAGTAATATTTGATGAAAAACTTATGAGTCGAACCTGAGTCGTATTTTTTTCTAAGCCGCGTTTCCCGCCTTAATGAGTTTTTTTTTAATTCGCATACAGCCACTGAGGCAATGACCGTTCCTGAACTGACTATCGGCACAAAATAAATAAAAATAATGCATTTGCTTAGATTAGTAGTTAATACTAAAACAATATTAGTAATTAACTATTAATAGAAATGTATTGAAACTAACAATACACATTTAAAGATCACGCGTATTTTTATTTCTGCATTTTATGCGTAAATGACAAGTCGCGGTTGCACCTATACTTAAATCAATTACTTATTATAGGAAATCCACAAACTAATTAGATTATATATTTAATAAAGATACAAATAAACAACGTACTGCTGCCAGTAACTACGACATTATTATTTATAATTTGTTCACATATGAAGTAGGTACCTACTTAATTTATTATTAGACTATTAGTTGTAAATGTAGGGAACGGTACGCTTACCCATGTATTTTAAGTAGAAAAATTATAAATGTGTATTACTTAATCGCCATAAATTAGATTACTCAAATTTTAATTGCATATATAAGTACAAATTTTGTACAATTTTCTAAAGTAATAACATTAGTCAATAATCGATAGTTCATAGTAAAACGGCGCTTATCGACTCATATTAAATAGAAAAATGTTAAAATGTGTCTAATTCACAGATTACGAATCTGATTGCTGAAGTTTTAACTGCATATTAAAGTACAAATTTAGTACATTTTTTTGGAGTAATAACATTAGTCAATAGTCTACCAGTTCATGGTGAATTGGCATACACCCGCCGTCCTGACTGTCAGAATGGCGGGTGTACCTCCACATTGTAATAACTTTATTTGTGGAGCGGTACAATTTATTTTAAAGTAGGTACTAAATAGTACATTTTGAGTACATTTTTTTAGTATAATCATTTTATATATTTGTCAAGGTACACCCGCCATTCTGACTCTCACGATTATCTAGACGTTTGTCTCGCTCAAGAAACGAACAAATTATATAGATACCATGTTTATAAAAGATATTCATATATTTTTGTTGATTGTTAGATCTACTCGTTTCCCGTTCATCGTCATAGTAGGATGAGTGAAAAAAAAATTGAAAATAACAGGACTTTTTTTTTTACATTTTCATACTTACACTAAGTGTAGACAATAAGACATAATCTCCTGATATGTTCCAAACGAGTCATTTCTTCTTGTCTGTTTTGTTACCCAAATCGAATATATTGTCTTGGTAACAAAATGGATCATTAGTCACATACATATTTTTGTTGACGCGTAGGGAATTCCCACATTTAATAATCCGGAATTACGATCTTACTAAAGTACCAATTTAATCTCAAATCTTAAAAAATCGAATCCTATTTGTTTATAATATCTCTATGGCGTATTTGATCTCGAGCCACAGATAACGTGTTATACTCCCACCCGTTATTATTACGTAGTTAATATTAAACCCCCCCCCCCAGCGGCGTGCTGCGGCACCCCTCCCCCGCTGCCGCCGCGCCGCCCCCGCGAGCCCGCGCCGCTCGCCACGCCGCTGCTGCAGGTACACCTCAACACTATATCATTTACATCGGAATGTGTTTTTTTATGTTACTTTTTCAGGTTTTAAAGGCATTTAAGTGTAAACAAAAACCAAGTGGATTTTCTTTAAATATAATGTGTTTTTATTACATAGATGCCGTAAAACTACACAACTATGGTCTTAACTTGCAACAATAGTCTAATTTTACTTATCATATTATTACTCTTAAAATATGGTAGGTTTAGCTATAGCTAGAGTTTACAGCAGTCGATTTTAGGCCAAACAGTAACAGTACATGTACCCAGCAATAATAGCAGTAAGGTATCATATTTTTTGAACAATTAAAGTTTTTTTTCACTGGTAACATAGTGGACCAGATTGTCCATCAGTTTTTTATGAAAATAGTTGTTAGTCCGCTACGTTACCAGTATTTTTGTTATAAATGTAATTGTGATTTGAATAGCTTAGTTTCACTTGTACAGTCGACACATGTTACCTTTTTAAACTGTGTAACAGACGAGAGAAATAATGTTGAACCAATAGTGGCTGTTGTTTATACGTGACCATAGCAAACATTTTGTAACGATCAATAAAGACTAAGTTCAGTTAAAAAATAGTGGCTGTTTTTTATACGTGACCATAGCAACACTTTTGTAAAGACCTATAAAAACTTGAGTTCAGTTTGAACCAATAGTGGCTGTTGTTTATACGTGACCATGGTAACCATGTATCTGTGTATGTGTCATACTTGGTCGATAAGCAGATACTGATAACTTATACTGAGCAAGCAAAAACAGATCTTAAAGTGGTCAATCTTTTCATTCCGCGACTGTACTAACTATGAATCTATTGATTAAAAAATATAGTTTAACCAATAAAAAGTTGATTCCTTTAATCAACTAGAATATAAAAAACCTAACACGTTCCAAAGTATTTGTTTAAAGGGTTCCTATTTTGTTACCGAGATTGGTATAGTCTTTATTATTTCTAGCGAGCCGATCTTCTACACAAAGGCCATTGTTTGTGTACAATACTATTATCTTTCTTTGTGTCCGTAACCGCAAGCCGATAACATTCAAAAAAGTTAGAACTACATTGAATGTCCATAGAATTATCAACCCTATCCTCTTAGTCAGTAGGTTTAAAATGTAGTGTCAGGATACAGATATGTCTTTATTATTTGAACCGGTCTTATTCTCTACACAATACTACCATCTTCTGTCGCCAGGGTTGTACTTTACATTTTAAACCTACTGACTAAGAGGATAGGGTTGATAATTCTATGGACATTCAATGTAGTTCTAACTTTTTTGAATGTAATCGGCTTGCGGTTACGGACACAAAGAAAGATAATAGTATTGTACACAAACAATGGCCTTTGTGTAGAAGATCGGCTCGCTAGAAATAATAAAGACTATACATACAATGTTCTTGTTCCTGG